>JBBPJP010000651.1:0-17354 GCA_038088775.1 Boletus barrowsii | reverse complement strand
GGATGTTTTATCGACTATGAGACTCAAGACTCCCTTACGAGCAAGCAACATAGATGGTATGCCAAACCAAAATGGCCTGATACGCAAACAGGCATTGGTGCTAATTCAGCTTGGAGAAACTACTGAACTCCGAGACTTCCTTGTTATTGACTGTGGCAAGGACGACATCATCCTTGGGCTCCCTTGGCTCTGTAACCGTAACCCGGAGATCAACTGGAGTACAGGAACTGTCCGCATCCCTGATACAGAACCGACTGTACGGGAGTGCACAAGGCGACGAGAAGATGATGTGGCCAAGGCCCATACTATAAATGTCTTCAATAGGAAATGCCAGGCATGAAAACTCTGGCAATGTAGGGCTTTGTGGTGGAAGCATAACATTGATCCAAAGTACTGCCTGATGGTACCTGACGTGGACCCAACCACGCAGTGGGAGGAAGTACCAGCACTTATAGATTGTGAGGAGGATGAAGACGAGCCCACTGGACCCTCCATTAAGAAAACTATAATATCGACTTCTTTGGTGCAAGACACAAAGAAGACCAAGGTGGAACTCCCGCGGGACTTCCAGGATTTTCAGGACGTCTTCCAAAAGAAGGACAACAGTCCTCTTCCGCCCTACCACTCGTTCGATCATGGCATAGATCTAGATGAGTCATTCCAACCTAGGGTTGCCAAGGCCTACCCACTCAATCCTAAAGAGCAAGAGGCATGTAAAGATTTCATTGACGAACACTTGAAAGCCAGATGTATATGGCCATCCAACTCCCCCCAGGCTTCTCCATTCTTCTTTGTTTCTAAGAAAGATGGCAATCTTTGCCCCTGCCAAGATTATTGTTTCCTTGACGAGCATACCATCAAGAATGCATACGCACTCCTGCTCATAGGAGACTTGATGGATCAACTCAAAGGATCCCGTTATTTCACGAAGATGGACATCTGTTGGGGCTATAACAACGTCCGTATCAAGACTAAAGATGCCTGGAAAGCAGCATTCATTACGCCCTTCAGGCTCTTCGAGCCTCTTGTCATGTTTTTCGGCCTTTGCAACAGTCCTGTGACTTTCCAGTTGTTCATGGACTTCATTTTCAAGGATATGGTAGCAGAAGGATGGTTAATCATCTATATGGATGATATGCTGATCCACTCTAAGGATCTCAAGGAACATCACGAAAGGACAAGGCAAGTATTAGAGCAGTTGAGAGAAAACCAGCTCAGCCTCAAATTGGAAAAATGTACATTTGACACATCTGAGGTCAAGTTCCTCAGTATGGTCATTCGCAAGGGTATCATAAAGATGGACCCTACCAAGCTCTCAGCGATCGAGTCATGGGAACCTCCCACTTCGGTTCATGCAGTCCACTCATTCATAGGGTTCTGCAACTTCTATCACAAGTTCATTCCAAACTTCTCCAAACTAGCTCGGCCAATCTTGGATTTAACAAAGAAAGGGCAGCCGTGGTCCTGGACACACGAGTAACAGAAGGCTTTCGACCTCCTCCAAAAGGCCTTCACATCCAAGCCAGTTTTAATGATACCGGATACATCAAAATCATTCTTCGTTATGACAGACACCTCACTTACGGCTTCCAGAGGCATACTCATGCAAAAGGATGGCAACGGCAACCTGCATCCTTGTTGCTATATCTCTAAGATGTTCTCCCCTGTGGAACGCAACTATGACATTTATGATAGGGAACTTCTAGCAGTTATACACGCACTAGAAGAATGGTGTCACTACCTTACCGGAACTGACTGGCCAGTGACTGTGCTCACAGACCACAAGAATCTGTGCTACTTCAAGGACCCCCGCAAGCTCTCTAGGCAGCAAGCTAGATGGCTTTTGATGATTCAGGATTATGACCTCCTGTTTCAACACATACCTGGAACTATGGGACTGGCAGATGCTCTCTCACAGAAGGATGCCCTGGATACCTCAGTAGATAATGCCAAAGTTACCCTACTTCCTGGCAAGCTCTTTTTAAAATGAATGAACATCAACCTCCAGACTGCTATCAAGCAGTCATCCACCTCCAACGACTTCGTCGTCAACCAGCTATGTCAACTGCACAAGGGTACCTTGGGAATCCCTTGTTCCTCCATCCATGACTGGTGTTACAATGGAGGAATTCTCTATTTTAAGGATCGGGCATATGTGCCTAAAGCTCACCAGAATGACCTCCTCCATGTCATCCATGACTTGCCCATGGGTGGTCATGGCAGTTATTACCGGACCATTAACATGGTACAGCGTGACTATTGGTGGCCAGGTCTGACAGCATTTGTCTGATGATTCGTCCAAGGATGTGCCGTCTGCCAGGCTAACAAGGTCAACACCCATCCCACTGTCCCGCCCTTAACCCCTCTTCCGGTTGCTTCCACACACCCCTTTCAATGTCTCTCAGTCGATCTCATCACAGACTTGCCGCCATCTAAGGGTTATGATTTGGTTATGGTCATGGTTGACCATGGCCTTACAAGGGGGTAATTTTCACCCCAACTCACAAGAGTGCAGATGCTGAGGGTGTCACACAGCTCTTCTTCGAAAAGGTCTTCCCTCACTTTGGACTCCATGACAAGGTTATCTCAGACCATGGTCCACAGTTTGCCTCGGCCTTCACTCTAGAACTAGCGAGGCAACTTGATTACGACCCACTCCTATCCTCTGCCTACCATCCACAGACTGACGGAGAAATGGAATGGGTCAATCAGGAACTGGAAACCTATCTTTGGATCTTCTGCCAAGGAGATGCCACCCAATGGTTGGACCTATTACCAATGGCGGAGTACTGTCACAACAGTTCTGTCCATTCCATAATGGGAAAGACTCCATTTAGCTTAATGATGGGATACGAGCCAAGGGCTTATCCATCTTTAGGAACCACCACCTTCCTCCCCACTCTAGAGCAATGCCTGGGAGACCTCGATGAGGCATGCAAAGAAGCCACTGCCGCCCATGCAAAAGCCCAACAATACATGAAGGAACGCATTACTTCGAAATTCAAACCTTGGAAAGTAGGAGATAAGGTGTGGCTCAAGGGCCGCAACTTGAGACTCCACTACCCCTCTCATAAACTCGCCCCTCGCTGTGAGGGACCCTTCGAAATTTCACAGGTAATATCACCTATTTCATACAAACTCCGCCTGCCATGCTCTTGGAAAATCCATAATGCCTTCCATGCATCGCTTTTAACTCCCTATCGGGAAACTGCAGAACACAGACCAAACTTCATCCCACTTCCACCAGATATCATTGATGGTGAAGAAGAATTCAAAATTGACCAGATCCTATCTCATCAGGGTTCTGCTCACTGCCGCCACTATCTCGTTTCATGGAAAGGATACCCATCCTCTGAAAATACCTGGGAACCTGAGTCCAATCTCGGATATGCTGTGGACCTCCTGAAAGAATATAAGGCCAGAGATCCTGTCGCCTTTCCCCCATCTTAAAACCCTCAGTCCTCACTTGTTTTTGAGTCGAGCCCCCACTCCTCTACCTTTACCACCATTTTACCAGAACTGCTCATGTCTGAGTCGTCATTAAATGCCATCGCCTACCAACTTCCCATCTGCATCCACCGACTCCCCACATGTTCCCGACGAATCCTCTACTGTTCTATCCTTTGTAAGGCCATGGTCGACCACGACCATAACCGAATCATAACCCTTGTATGGCGGCAAGTCCGTGATGAGATTGACCGAGAGACATTGAAAGGGACGCAAGGAAGCAACCAGAAGAGGGGTCAAGGGTGGGACAGTGGGATGGGTATTGACTTTGTTGGCCTGACAGATGGCACAGCCCTGAATGAAGTGGCATATGAAAGCAGTCAGTCCAGGCCACCAATAGTCACGCTGTACCGTGTTAACAGTCCGGTAGTAACCACCATGACCACCTGTAGGCAAATCATGGACGACATGGAGAAGGTCGTTCCAGTGGGCTTTAGGCACATACACCCAATCCTTAAAATAGAGAATGCCTCCGTCATAATGCCAGTCATGGATAGAGGAGTGAGGGATTCCCGAAGTACCCTCATGTAATTGACATAGCTGGTTGATGACGAAGTTGTCAGAGGTGGATGACTGCTCAATAGCGGTCCGGAGGTCGATATCAATCCATTTTAAAAATAACTCTCCAGGAAGTAGGGTAACCTCGGCATTATCTACCGACATATCCAGGGCATCTTTCCATGAGAGAGCATCCACCAGTCCCATGTTGGTTCCGGGTATATGTTGAAACAGGAGGTCATAGTCCTGAATCGTCAAAAGCCATCTAGCTTGCCGCCTAGAAAGCTTGCAAGGGTCCTTGAAGTAGCACAGATTCTTGTGGTCTGTGAGCACAGTCACTGGCCGGTCAGTGCTGGTAAGATAGTGACACCATTCTTCTAGTGCGCGTATAACCGCTAGAAGTTCCCTGTCATAAATGTCGTAGTTGTGTTCCGCAGGGGAGAATGTCTTAGAGATATAGCAACAAGGATGCAGGTCGCCATTGCCATCCTTCTGCATAAGTACACCTCCGGAAGCCGTAAGCGAGGCATCAGTCATAACGAAGAACGATTTTGATGTATCCGGCATCATTAACACCGGTTTAGAGATGAAGGCCTTTCAGAGAAGGTTGAAAGTGTTCTGTTGCTCATGTGTCCAGGACCATGGCTGCCCTTTCTTTGTTAAGTCCAAGATCAGCCAAGCGAGTTCAGAGACATTCAGGATAAACTTGTAATAGAAGTTGTAGAACCCTATGAATGAGCAGACTGCACGAACTGAAGTGGGAGGTTCCCATAATTCAATCGCCAAGAGCTTGGTAGGGTCCATCTTTATGATACCCTCGCAAATGACCATACTGAGGAACTCAACCTCAGGCGTGTTGAACATACATTTCTCTAGTTTGAGGCCAAGCCAATTTTCTTGCAATTGCTCTAATACTTGTCTCGTCCTTTCATGATGTTCCTCAAGATCCTTAGAGTGGATCAGCATATCATCCATATAGATGATTAACCATCCTTCCACCACCATATCCTTAAAAATGAAGTCCATGAACGACTGGAAAGTCGCAGGACTGTTGCAAAGGCCGAAAAACATGACAAGGGGTTCAAAGAGCCCAAAAGGCATAATGAACACTGCCTTCCAAGCATCCTTGGTCTTGATACGGACATTGTTATAGCCCCAGTAGATATCCATCTTCATGAAATAATGGGATCCTTTGAGTTGATCCATCAAGTCTCCAATGAGCAGGAGCGGGTATGTGTTCTTGATGGTGTGCTCATTAAGGATGCGATAATCTTGACAGGGGCGAAGATTGCCATCTTTCTTTGAAACACAGAAGAATGGAGAGGCTTGGGGAGAGTTGGATGGCCGTATATGTCCGGCATTCAAGTGTTCATCAATGAAATCTTTACATGCCTCTTGCTCTTTAGGATTGAGCAGATAGGCCTTGGCAACCCTTGGTTGGAATGACTCATCTAGATCTATGCTGTGATCGAACAAGCGGTATGGCGGAAGAGGACTGTCATCCTTTTTCTGGAAAATGTCCTGAAAATCCTGGAAGTCCCATGGGAGTTCCACTTTGTCCTTTTTAGTGTTTTGCGCCAGAGAGGTTGAAATTGTAGTTTTCTTAATGGAGAGTCCAGTGGGCTTGTCTTCATCCTCCTCACAATCTATGAGTGCTGGTACTTCCTCCTGCTGTGTGGTCAGATCCATGTCAGGTACCATCAGGCAGTACTTTGCATCAACATTATGCTTCCACCATAGAGCCCTACATTGCCAGAGTTTTCATGCCTGGCATTTTCTATTGAAGATGTTTACTATATGGGCCTCGGCCGCTTCATCTTCTTGTTTCCTCATGCGCTCTCGTACGGTCGGTTCTGTATCTGGGATGCGGACGGTTCCTGTACTCCAGTTGATCTCTGGGTTACAGTCACAGAGCCAAGGGAGCCCAAGGATTATGTCGTCCTTGCCACAGTCAATAATAAGGAAGTCTCAGAGTTCAGTAGTTTCTCCGAGCTGAATTAGCACCGATGCCTGTTTGCATATCAGGCTGTTTTGGTTTGGTATACCATCTATGTTGCTCGCTCGTAAGGGAGTCTTGAGTCTTGTGGTGGGAATGTCGCAGGCCACCATGGTAGCGTAGTTGATAAAACAACCTGTTGCCCCAGAATCAATAAGGGCTTTTGTGTCGATGCTTTTGAACACAGTGTGGTCAGGGGGGTAGAGGGTGACAGGAATAGATATGGATTGCAAGGAAACCCCTGACACAAACACTGGAGAACATCTGTAACTATTATTGGCAGGCAATGACATTGACTCATTCCTACCCTTCAAAAACCCTGGTCGGTTCCAGGTGTTCCTTGCCTCAGTCGATTCTGAGTGCCTGCCTCTTCACTCACCACTTTTGCCACCTTTATTCCTTTTTTGACTGTGTTTTTTATGGTGGTCTCTTGCGAAGAAGGTTGTGGTCCAAGCCCTGTCCCGTGACCCTTGGGAGTAGCTGTGTCCATGTCCAGCAATGGTTGGACTGTATTGCCATCTGCGTACGTGCCTGGGTAATTCCCTAGGTCTTCCTCCAAGGTGGCCCTCCAGAGGTCCGCTGGTGCTAGGGCAGAAAACCTATTGTTCCATGGTCTAGATCATACAGCCCTGGCTCGTGGTGCTGCCCTGATCACTTCCCTTTGGCACTCTTGGTAAGTGACCGTTCTTACCTTAGCCATGGCCTGGTAGCCTTCCTCTTCCTCTACAGAGGTACTGCCCTCCCTGAAAGCAGTCTTGAGTATCTTTATCATGGTGCCTTTCTCGGTTCTACCCATACTTTCTAGGTAGGTGGAAATTTCATCATCTTCCTCCGTGGTGGTGGTGGTTTGTGCCCTTTGTTGTGGGATTTTATATGGTGGACGTGCGGAGCATCTGGAAGATGAGCTTTGGCAGGGATGTGGTGTCTGGTCGGTTCCAGATCCATGGTTGGACGACCTACAGCCAACCTTATGGCAAGTAAAACATTTGTTGTTCTGCATGTACTCAGTGCGTTGAGTTGGCGACAGATGAACGGCATCTACGTCCATCGCGTACGGATCCTTGTGACTAGTTCAGGAGTGAGGAGCTGGGATGAGTGACTTCTTTCCTAAGATCTCCAATTCTCCAAAGTTGTTGGGAGAACTGGCCTGCCTTCTTTATCCATTCTTGGTAAGTTCCTGGAGTCTTCTCACACGACAGAATCATCGTTGCAAGGTGGGGGCTAAGTCCATGGATAAACCACTCAACGAGTGCGTTGGGGTCGGTGATGCCAGACTTTTTGGCGAGTAGTTGGAATTGGAAGCATACATTGTGAATCCGTCACTCCACGATCCCTTAGTGTCTCTACCGGCGGTCTGTTTTAGCTTTGAGAGATCAATCCTTGCTTTAGCGGCTACGTCGTATGGTGAGAAGGTGGTCTCGAATGCGTCTGTAATAGTTTTGAGGGTCTTTAACTTGTCTGGCAGGTGAGGGTTTGCCAGTTTCATTAGCCATCCTTCTGCGAAAGTCTTTCCCTGGCCCTTGCTTATCTTGTTAAGAAAAGTAAGGGACTTAGTGATCTCAGAGAAAAGCTTGTCGTTAATTAAGAAGTAGGCATTCATTGATAGGAGCCATCTATTGGCATCCTCTGCCTCCCCAGAAAAGTCCTCGGGAAGGCCGACCTTTATTTCTGATACCCTATTGTCTTCTGGAGCCGGTTCAACATCAATGTCCTGTGGGCTGGTTGGTTCCGGGTCAGGGCCGTGGTACACAACAGAGGGTTCCTCGTCAGGAATGATTGGAGAGTCAGGTTTGGGTGCAGTAAGGAGAGGGATAGGGGCAATGGCAGCTAATTCAGAGATGGAAGGGAGGGCGTCAGTGTTCCAACCTTGATTTCAGTTGATCTCAGCAAGAACCCATTGATGTTCCTGGTACTCGGTGATTCTCTCTGGAGAAGAGAATCAGTCTGGGAGTGTAAGATGAAAGGGGTGATCATCGGGAAGATGATGAAGTCTAGGAAGCGGGAAGGAACACAGAGTAGACACGGTGGATGGTGGGAAGTCAGAGGGTGCTCTGAATCTACTGGATCGAGATATAGTGGATGTGGGATATGTCCTCTACGTGAAAGTAGGGACAAGGGGAAAAGCTAGTTCTTTTGTAACACACAGCATAGTAATGACGAAGCGTACTGCGATACAGAACGTAGGACGGAAGGGGGACAAGGGGCGAGGAGCTCTGAGGACTATGTCTATCTTTGAGACAATGCGAAGACTTGACAGATCTCTTCTATCTAAGTACCTGAAGAGGCTCACTAGACTCAAAGGTCACTAGAATAATGCTATATTGCGTAGAACTAGCTTAAAGGGAAAATACATGTCGAGAGATATGGACTATATATATGGTAGGCCCCTGGTCCGTGCGAGGTATATATGCACAGCATAAACAAGTCAGAGTACTGCACGTGCAGCAAGTGCAGTAATACATAGTCTGCAGTATGAAGTCTGAATGAAGACTGTGGATGGAGTTAGAAAGAAAGAGAGGCGCAGTAATGCGCAGTCCACAGTATGAAGTCTGAATAAAGACTGCGGACGGGAACAGAAGAATAGTTGTATGGGTATGGGCGGGGCACCGTGTGAGACATAAGGATGAGAAGTGATCGAAAATGTATCTAAATAGGCAGGGGATGACCCTGCTACAAATACAACCACATACAGTGATAGAGAACGAGTCTAAAGACAAGTGAACAAGAACAAACTAGGAGAAAAACGAGTACCCCCTTCATAGACCATAACAGACATAAGGGAGGGGAGTGTTCTTTCCTTGGCGGGCGACTTCATCAGCACAGTTAAACTGTGCCTGGAATTTCTGGGCTTTAGAGATCCACTCAGTTATTTTATCAGGGATGGTGTCCATGGAAAAGATTCGGCACATTAAGCTGGTGGGGATGGCAGAGTAGAAATATCTGACAAGGACTTGGTCATCAGTTATGTCGGCAATGGTGGTGTGGTTGGAGAATTGGGCAATGTAGGAATCTAAGGTTGGTTCCCATTTACTGCTCTTTTGTTTAACCATCTTGGTGGTCATAAGCCAGGCAAGTGAGTTGCCTCTAGTGTCAGTGTGTTTGAATGAGATAGTGAACTTAGTGATAAAATCTTTCTAAGTTCCAAGGGAGATGGCGGTGGTGGTGCCAGCAGTGTACTTGGCAATAGTAGCTTGCTGAAAGGTCGTAGCCCAGGTGGCGGCAGTCCCCTTTGTCATGTAGGAGAGGGTGAAAGCAACCTTCTTGTTGTCAGTGTTGTATACATCCTCATTGACAAGAAGGTAGGTGAGGACTGCGCTTAGCCAGCTGTTGGCTTTCTCATAAGATCCATTGTAGGCTTTGGGGGCACTGAGATGGATTTCAGTGGGTTTTGAGGTGGACATTTGTGGGGGTGTGAAGGGTGGAGGAATAAAGGAAGGGAGAGGAGTAGCTGGTGGGGGAGGTTGAGCTAAGGGAAGAGCACAGAAAGGTGGAGGGTGTCGAGCAATAGGAGTGGGAGAAGGGGGAGTGGGAACATGAGGAATAGAGAGTGCTGCAGAGAAGGAGTGGGAGAGATCTAATTCAGTGGCTTGTTTTTTTTCAGAAGGAAGTAGGATGTCAGGGTCAGGGGAGTATGAGGGTTCCTCTTCTTGGTTAGAAGCGTCAGAGGGTTCAGAGTCATGGAGTTCAGGGGAAGTAGGTCATGGGGTGAGTTCCCAGATGGAACACAGGAGTCAAGGTTGTTGAGAAATTTTAGCAGCTTACAATGATGGTAGCTGGCAAGGATACGCTTGAGCTTTTGTTATGCTTGGTCTGGGTAGGAACGAGTGTAGCCTTTGATAGACAAGGAACAAGGTGAGTGTCAAGTCTAAGTATCACAAGGACTTATAGAGCGAGGGTCCGAGGGTTCGGAGGTACTGTGGGGGCGTCCACATGAGGGTCAAGGGGTACTGGGCTGAGACCAGTGGTTTTAAAGGGAGCAAGAGCGATGGATTATACACAGTACAAGACAACAAAGGAGCTCAAGTGTGGGGAAACGCTAGAGCTGTATCTATGACTTATATATCTTGGATATATAAGTGTTTAGGGCAAGCATGGAAAGGTATAGAAGCGGATGGAAGGAATGATGACTAAGTAGGTGGGTACCATTGGAATGCCAGCGGGATACGTGAAGATGCGGGATGAGTCATCATAGAAGAATAGAAAGTAAGTCCAAGGAAGACAAGAGAGACATGTATTGGTATAAATGGAGAAAAGAATGAGAGAATTGTAACACATCCCATCTGAAATTTAGTAGTCAGTTGATGTAGTACACGTTGAATGTAAGTGGAAAGCTAACAGTTTCAAGTACACCTCTACCTCTACAACCTGCCCATCCTTGATCTTGGATTCATATTTGCCGGGAGTAATAGTACATCCTTTGCTGTCGAGAACATCAGGGATAACCACCTTCATTTGTGTGAGCAGGGCATGTGCCTGGATCAGTCCAGCATAGTGATTACTGGGATCAAGTAGATCTGAAAGGTGTAACACTCGGGAACCTAAATGCAGTCAGCATCACTAGTGATTGGAAGGAGAGTGTAGTACTATATTCTTACCTGCATTGTCAGCCACTGGTGCATTTGCAACAGGCTTATCATTCCTGGAGGCAGCTTTCATATTAATGGCCCTGTTGAATCTGAACAAGATTTTGAGTCACTATCAGCAAGGTGGTAGGAGAAAAGCTGGAGAAAACGTGTTGCTCACTTTTAAATGAATCTCATGTGACATTTGGGACCACGGTCTAACCAGCTGGGATATGTCAGAAAAGAGGCTCAGTGATGATGACGAGGGAGAAATAATCTCCCTCTGATATGCCATATGAATGCCAGAAAGTGGTAATACACACACTGTTTTCGCTCCTTTCTACCATGCAAGTGATCAAGAGGAAAATATAGCGGGTCATAGTATGCTGGATAATTGATGGGGTCATGGGGCTGTCGGGAGGATTCAATGCCTCTTCAAGCGAACGAGACACGACACAAGGAGTTTTGTCAATGAACCTGCAGTATATGTGAGGTTTGAGAGCCCGCAAAAATTAGAAATACTCACATCCCGCTACCTCAATCTTCTTGCCTTTCAGTCAAAAAGAAATTGGAACAGTGGAGACCAAGGCGAGCATCAATAGCTAAATTCCCATGCAGCAACAACAGTTACCTTAAGTAGTTAGAAGTTTCTGCAGGTCTATTTGCTTGGACTGAACATGTTCCCGGCAGACAACAACCCTCCCCCACTACTACATGGGAGTCAGGGAACACGCTTCTTAGACTTCTTAACAAAAACATGTACATAGGTGAAATGAGCTTTGACAGTTGCTCTGTAGAGCATTGACTTGTATTTGGTGGGAGGGATGAGGTCATTATTGGTATTGTATGCAGGAAGGGACAGATGTTGTGCATCTTGAATAATTCTTCCAAGTTATGTAGTTCTGACGCATGCTGTAACTGGCCATGTTTCCATAGCAAACTCTGGACCAAGAACAGCCTTCAAGTTAGTGTCAGCAAAGGAAGTTGCTTTGCAGGGCAATACGTGCACATGAATGATTAATTAGAGGTTTGTTATTTAAGCGTACCTGTGGTAGTGTCATCGCTAGGTTCATTTAAAGGATCATTATCATTAGTTGCCTTGGGCTGTTATGGGAAGGGAACAGACTTTAAAGATGTTTGACGACAAGTGACAAACCTCAAAAGGGGAGGGAGTAAGTCAATTTGAACTGAGGCCCTTCTAAATCCATCACTATGGCAGACCCGATTTCATGACCCCTTTCAACCTTGATGATCTTCTGGAGGCAATGCAAGTATCCAAGGCAAACATCAAAGTCCTTCTTAGTGAAATCAAATTCAGGTAGGGTTGGGGGACACAGATGGATCTTGGAACCGACTGTTGAATGTGCTTGCCAGATCATAGTTACTGTCAGGGGTAAAGAAAAAGTCACTGCAGCAGATTTGGAAAACACCTCGCAAGATGAATTCTTGGTTGTGGTCCTATTTAAGAACAAGAATATCACAGTTTTTCCCTGAAAGTAAATGATAAATGCAAGCAAATGAATGGTAGTTTAAGAATAGGTGACCTGTTTGGTATTCGACACATTGCATCCATCCAGCATGCATTACATAGCCTGCTGCGAGATCAATAGCAGCGAGGCGAGCCTTGATAGTATTAATGTCAGATGAATGAGAATCAGAGGTTGTTGATGCGGTCAACAAGGAAGCAGTTTGGTTTGGAGCAGTAGAAGGCATTGTAGAGGTCATGTGGTTGTGTTTGGCAGTCATGAGTGGGGATGAGTTCTGGAAAGGAGTTGGAGATTGTAAGCATCCGAGACATCATCTTTTCATAGCTACTGGTAGGGACAAAGGGCAGAGGAATACAGCCAACTCTCTTATAACCCATATCCCAAATAACCCATACTCTGCCATAGCCCATACCAAATCGGTTTGTATCAATCTATCAGTCAACATTACAAGGACATTCAGTGTCTGTTTTTCCTGAACTGCAGAGGGAGTGTACCCAGTAAGCTGTGGCTGCTAAATCAAGAAAGTAAATTAAATCAAGGATCATAGACACAAAACAAGAACAATGGTTGATGATAGGCCCAATGAAACACAAATTGATAGCAATACAAATGAAACGAACACAACAGAGCAGGAAGTGAGACAACAAACCATCAGTTCCTTTATGTTTGTACTGAATGCACAGAAATAAAATAGGATGTAATCACCCTCAAGATGCAGTCTCAGGTGGAAGACTGCTGTTTCTCCTTGGAACGAAGCTGTTCTAATCATGCCCTGTCATTCTATTTGTCGACATTGGAATGTACATAGCTATGTCACAAGAACATGCAAGAGAAAAATGTAATGGCCACTGCGCACACTTAGAGAGCACAGCATTTACGCTGAGCTGCGACTTGCCACATTGAACTAGAACAGTTGTTGAAGGGAAGAGACATTGAGGGGTCCAGGGAATTGCAATAGGTGTTGGAGATGTTTGTTCATCAAGCGTGTGCTGGCGAGGGGGGCAGCATGGCGTCTTCCCGCCCAGAGGTGTGGCAGAAGCACTACTGGACTCCTCGGACCCTGCCAGAAAGTTCGGGCATAGGAAAGTATATTTAATTGTACACACCTATTTGTTGATGAACAGAGGTATATGCTTGGCTTCTTGAATAAACCAGTTGTCTTGTCCTACGAGCAATCTAATACATAGGTATAATGGTCGGTACTGATCATGTACTGATCATGGGTACTGGTGGTAATCATAAGCATGAAAATTAAAATGGGTATATTGATTAAGAGCAGTCAAACTACTTGGCTACTTAAAGGTAGCTGGTCACTTGTAAATTTACTGCACAAGATGTAAAGGATATCAAATAGATGCTTACTATGGGGTTGAACTTAAATTGCCACATAGAGAATAGGATGCTGCGATCATCCAGCAGCTTGTGGATCTTTGAAAAAGGCCAACCACCCTGTAGCAGCGTTCCTCGTGATGGTCCTAGAACCATCGGCAAACATGTTGTTTTACTTTTCCGGCAGGCTTGAACCTGTGCATGACCCAATGGAACAAACCTCCTGGGCAGTACTGTGTGAATGACTGCTGGGTCTTGTCTGGGTGGATAGCAGCATTGCCATGGTGGAGAGTTCCAGAAGGTATGAGGATAGTTGAACTGGGGAGGAATTGGATGGCAAGGTTAAGGTCGAACAGGAGTAAATGGCCGCCATGAGTTGGATTGTAGGAGCTGCATGCAAATATTGCACAGAGATTAAATGGAACATTGGTATTGTCAATGTGCTCCAGGGTCACAACCTAGGAGCCACAGTTGAATGTGGGAGCTGGAAAAATGCTGTTCTCAAAATTATGTTTGAGATGGGGGTATGCTTTGAAAAGTTAGGACAGGTTACCCTCATACTCTTTATAGAGTTTGGGGGAGAACATGGCAAAGCAACCTAAGGGTGGATAGATCAGGGCAATAGATTTATTGGGACCAGAGGGCTTACTGCTCATGAACCCAGCTGCCCACTTGATATACCCCGCATTCTTGATCTGCTCAATAAGGGCGAGGTTGTGTGGGCGATGGAATAAGTTACTGGGGGACTGTGTAAATCAGCAACAGGCAAATGCAATAAATGGGGGTGACAAACCTGTTGTCCCCCCCCATAGGAAACACCAAAAGATAGGGGAACAAAGTTACCCCTATGCTCTTGCTTGAGCAGCTTAGTGGCCTTGGAACCAGCCTCTTCGAGGAGTTGCTAGATCTCCTTGTGCATGTCATCCCAGTCTTCACTGAGGGGTCGGCCAGCAAGAATTCCAATAATGTGGTCCTCCTTGTCGAGAAAAGCAGTTGGTGTACTTTGATAGTGTAAGTAAAGTGAGGGGGTGAAATGGTATGACTGACTCACCAGCCATCCCACTCGACAACTGTGAAGCCCCCTTGGGTTAACTCATTGAGGGTCCATTGTTTAGCACCCTGTGTCTTTTGGCAGCAGCTAATGAAAGCCCCCCTTGTAGTGGGTAGGTTTTCTGCATTGTAATTGACCTGGATGGGTACTGGGTGGGCCAACCACTTCAAGATGCTGGCAATGGGTCTACTGAGCCGTTCCTTTTTCTCCAAAGCACATTTGCAGTTTTGACGAGCTCTGTCAGCAGCCTTCTTTGTAGTTGGGGCAGGGATGCCATGTGACATAGGGGGGGACTGTTGGGGTAAAGGGGGTGGAGGCAAAGGTGTGCAGTGCTCCAGTGTGATACCTGGGTGGTGATCAGCAGTGTCAAGCATGACATGCTCTGCTTCTTCATGGAGTGCTCGGGCTACGTGTGTTCCGAAGTCAAGTGAGTCAAGAAAAAGGATGCTAACACCCAGGGCAAGTTCCTGCATGTGTCAGTTTAAAATGAATAGCAAACGATAGCACCTCCATACCTGAGACATGCATGATCAAAAACAGTAAAGGATTGGCAGTTGGGGTTATAGGCTGGTCCTATTTCACACACGTAAGGCGGAAAGGAAAGGCTGACATAGAAGGGGGGGCATACCAAACACGAAGCTGTGCTAGGACAAGAGATGGGGAAAAGGGGAACAAACGAGAGAAGGTAACGAGTGGGATGGGTCTTTGGAGGTATAAACGAGAGGAAAAATAGCGGATTATAGTAAGCTGCAGTTTCTCCATCCACGTGACTCAGTCATGCACCATGAGCTCTCAATCGATCACCATTACCTTTGTAAATGGGGGGGGAGAATTGTGGCTGTGAGGATGAAATTTGCATCCGTGGAAGAATGTTTCTATTTACAATGTATGTCTACTACGAGCTCCATTCACCGATGGCTTTATTAACTTCCTTCAGTTCATTCACTTGGGTGACTTCCTAGTATCATTTTAAATTCTATTCTGTAAGTGAATCTTTTACAGTCTTTAAAATACTTACTGTCACTCATAATTCCTTTCCATTTCTGTTCTGTTTCAAGGTTTAGCCTGGTAAGCCTCTCATCCTTGTCTCTCAGATATTTGCTAGGATGCCTGGTCAGAAAGCACTCATCAAAGTCTCATGATAGCCGTATGCCTTCCTGCCCTCTCACTTGTGATAAGGCAACATATATGTTGAACGGTGTTATGTTTCCCATTGGAGGAGATGCAATGTTGATGATGGCTTTGTTGATCGTTTGCCCCTGCAATCAATAATCCGTGAACATGTATGCTGGCGTTAGAGATAGCTGTCACCATTTGACTGTTTTCACCTCCTGCCCATCATTTATTTGGAACATTTGTTCTTGTGGGATTAAAGGTATCATGTTTTCTTCGAGCCCCTCAAGACATTTAATCTTGGTGGTATGCAACTTGACTAGGATGTATGCTGGAGGGTATTGTAATTGTATTGTGGACTGTGTCACATTATACCCATTTTCGTTTTCGTCAAGTACAATGTCATCTATGATTCCTCACATTCCATTGGTGATGTCCAGGTCAGTTTGAATGTTGAATGTGACCATTACTTTCATTCCTATCGCCAGTTGAATTTCTCCTGCAAGTCCTCCCAGTCCATTTATGGTTCTGCTTCCTTGGTTCTGCTTGCTAGCAATTGCAAAACATTCTGATAATTTCACAGGATGTTCTGCTATGGTGTCGTATGCTGCACAGACAAATAGCTACCATCCAGTTTCTTGGCAATGCTTCTTGACAAGAACAGCATTCCATTGCCTGCATACAGAATGATGGGGGGTTATGAGAACAGAGTCCTTCCAAGGCATGGTTCCCATGTTGATGGATGGACATTCGGGATTGGTAATGATGAGACTGTGAAGTAACTTGATATGATGTGCTCAACAGGATCCAAGTCGTACGTGTCTTAGAAGATCTATCCATTGTTCATCAACTACTTGGACCTATTGAGTAAGTTGCATGACAGTCTTGAACTGCTCGTACAACGTCATTAATGGCCAAAAAGCTCTTCATCGTCATTTTCAATGGATCTATGGGCCAATACAATGGGCGTCCTTTAACAGGCGGGAATTGATCGAAATCTCCTACAAGAATCACATTAACACCTCTGAATTAACGTTCAGAATCTGAACAGCCTGTGAGACCTTTGGCTGTATGCAATGCGGAGGATATTCGAGATAAGAATTTGCATGACAACATGGATTTCTCATCTATTATCAGGTAGGTCTTGTGCTGCCAGAAGGTCACTAGTTTCTGGTTTGCTTTGCATGAATGTTCGCTTCCGTTGAGCGGGATCTAGCAGATCACATGCAAGGTTTTACCATCAATCAATGATGCGGCAATTCCTGTGTAAGCACTTTTCACTAGCAGGTGAGATGTGCCTTGATGTTGAAAGTTTTGTGTTATTGTCTGAATAGTCTTGGATTTTCCTACCCCTCCTTTGCCTGGAATGAGCATTAAGAGTTGTTCAGGTTTGTGGCCCTTCAATGTCTCATTGAGATGCCAATCAATTATATCATAGGCTTGTCATTCAGGCAACAGACTTTCCATGTCTGCAAATGTTTCTTGTGGCTGCAAGGGGCCATGAAAAGAACTGATCATATTCACTGTGCCATGTTGACCTGTAGCAGGGTCTTCTTCATCTACTTCCATCATTGTTTCCACAGTCTCATCTCTGCTTTCTTTGTTTTCTTCTTCGTCATCAATTGTACCTTCACTTCCATTTAGTTGTGCAACAATTTTCTCCATGCTCACTTGCCATTCAACTAGTTTGCTCAAATCATTGCTGTGGGCTATTTGGACATGTTCATTTTGACTTTCCCAGGTGTCGATTTCATTTCCCAGTGATCCCTTTATCTGTGCTATTGCAATTGCTTGCTTACCATGTCTTTCTT
>JBBPJP010000650.1:0-17354 GCA_038088775.1 Boletus barrowsii | reverse complement strand
GAGCTTGGGGAGGAACTTTTGGCGAGGGGAGTGGAGGATGATGAGTGCCCCACGTTTACCTCGTTGGAACGTCCAGGTTCCTTTGATGGATGCTGACACGATGACAAGGATGTTTCTGAGGGGAAACGCGATGAGAATGTCAACTGGAGCAGCTGCTTATCGATGAGGGCCTTACACGCTTTGATTGACCTTGAGTTCACCCTTCCTGACGCCGGTGGAAGCTACGATGTAGTCCTGAGGGTTCGCCAAGCTGTGGCTGATGCGCATCCAGGTCTATTTTCAACTCGTTCTTGAGATATTCCTGGAAACCAGGATCGTAGATAAGTTGCCCTCCACGTCGAGCTCGCCGTTCTGGTCGAGTGTGCCATAATCTTTGACCTGAGGTTGAGGGCAGAGAAAGTTGGCACTGATGAGTACCGATATAATGGATGATATTTACAGAGATGGGGATGGGAGGGTCCCAGTTGGTCCACTTTCCAGAGGTTTGACGAACAAGGTCGATAAATTTTCTGATGGTGCGGTTCTCCGCC
Source organism: Boletus barrowsii (assembly GCA_038088775.1). Lineage (NCBI taxonomy): Eukaryota > Fungi > Basidiomycota > Agaricomycetes > Boletales > Boletaceae > Boletus > Boletus barrowsii. The sequence continues at coordinate 16,824 of JBBPJP010000650.1, read as the reverse complement.
ATGGGCTCTGTTGAAGAGCGCTGAAAGATCTGCATCGTGTATTCCTCAAATCGTGCACATACAACTCGCCGCTAGAAGTGATTCTACTCGTACAAAATTACCCTCTCAACCAGTACCAGGCGACTTCTCAGCAGAAAAAGACATACTAGGAGTCCTGTCTGCGTTTCTGCTGCCCGGGTGTTAGTTCTCCCTGTAGTAGCCGGTGAAGGTGCCTCTACCTTATCTTTGTCAGTTTTTGCGGTACTGCTTGTGCATGTTCTTAATGGCTTCTTCAGTCATGTACTTGTCGTCGTCGTAGAATACTTGCCCAGACTGAAGTGGGACCGATTCGTCAGGGTCGCCTCTCTTACAATAGATATAGCCTGGCAGGAGATTGCAGGGCAGCTTGGCTTCGGCACAGCGACCTCTGTGCTCAATCACTGCTGGCATCCTGTTCTTGAAGCCCGTATCTTGCGGGACTGCGACTTCCGGGGCTCCATTATAGTGCACGGGAAGCCACCGCCGTCTGTCGTCCTGTGTCAAATGTATGATTCCTTGTCAAGACATAGGCTTTCTTCACAGGAAGAGGGCCATACTTTACCATGCCAGTGCTTCGCCAAACAGTCAACACCATTCACATTCACCGTCTTTGCGGAGGTCATGGGAGCTATGATAGGCTCTCGCGACTTGTTGTGGGCAACAAGGACACACGGACGGAATTTAGCCTGAGGGTTCTTGCCACCGGTGGTTTGTGCGAATACAGGGTGCTTGGGGGGATACCAAAAGATATGACCTATGGCCAGTTCAGACGGTTCAGTGTCGTAGCCCGTCCGAGTCTTCCGCATGATATCGAGAGAGGTGTTGTCTGAGCAAACGGACGCCTGGCTTTTATCCGCATGGCCGCAGCGCTGACTATTTTAATAATCATGAGAATGTCTGCTACATGGCTTGAGAAAGATGGCAGGGTGTTGATAGACGCTGCCAGGTGGCGTTGGCAGATGGCCACACGTTGGCGCCGACCTTGATGGTCAGTTGCTCTCAAGAATCCGGGACATTGACCCCTTCGTTTACTCGAGAGCGCTGACTATTTTAATAACCATGAGAAAGATGGCAGGGTGCTGATAGACGCTGCCAAGTGGCGTTGGCAGATGGCCACACGTTGGCGCCGACTTTGATGATCAGTTGCTCTCAAGAATCCGGGACATTGACCCCTTCATTTACTCGAGAGCGCTGACTATTTTAATAATCATGAGAAAGGTGGCAGGGTGCTGATAGACGCTGCCAAGTAGCGTTGGCAGATGACCACACGTTGGCGCTGACTTTGATGGTCGGTTGCTCTCAAGAATCCGGGACATTGATCCCTCGGTCGACCGCTCCTGCACTTTAGCTACCATGGCTCATTCGTTTGTCCTCGCCAGGTTTAGCCCTACGCTCGCAGCGACAGAGGCTTGGATGAGTCCTACAGTGGTTCACGCTGCGAGTTCCATTACCTGCCGCCCGTTCTTGGCGTTGGCGATCGCCCTGGACGAATCTCATGCTGGACAACAGTTTGACTACGACGTCGTCCTGTTCCCTATCTCCCCCAGAAAGCCCAGTGACGAATTTGCCGAATATTATGCCACAATCTCAACCAACCAAACAACGTTTTTGAGCCTCAGTCCTCCCTCACGGTCGCTCTCGTGTCCCTCGGACACTCTTTACGTACACACGGTCCCTGCGCTGTACCTAAAATCAGGCCTCCCGTCTAGTGCGCTCCCATTTCAGCTTGAGGCGGGGCCTTTGCAGCAGCTTCTAGCACTGGCCGACGACCACCAGGTTTCCTGGTTTCGAGCCATATCCCGACGCCGGAATTCGGGGGGTGAGGAGTCTGTCCAAGAAAACTGGGACAGCTGGAGCGGTGAAAACATTTACCAAGATCGTGTACCTTCTGGCAGTTTCATGGTCGACTATCTGAATTCAGATAAGATCGATTTGGCAGCCATAGAATCACCTCACGTGCTTGACGAACTAATGATATTCAAAAAGTAGGTCGAATCTCGCCGCCTCGTCGCACCCTCTCACAGTATAAATCCAGATTAGCTTTAGATTACGGCAGGAGACGAGTGGATGAGCTCGTAACGTGGTGTCTAGAGTCCCGCAAGGTACATAATTATCCGTCTATTCAAGTTTCTCGCTGTCTCAGACCCACTAGTGTCTCTCGACCTTTGATGCAAGCAGCCGTCGTGCACGACGCCCAGACCTCGATGGCGAGATCAAGGAGCATGCCATTGCACTCTACCAGATGAGGATTCCGGTAGACAGGCAGCCAATCCCGGATGACACCACTGATGAGGTCGGCTCGGAGGTGAAAGCTTTATATGCAACTCCTCTCAGCGCCCCGCCCGACTAATCTGACCATTAGCCCCAAGGAGACGGTGGCGATCCTATTGGTCATTTAGTTGTCTCGGATCCACCGGTACCTTTCTCGAATGTTCGAGTTGTGCTATTTGATTCTCTTGGATCACTTTTCGTGAGTAGACTTGTTCGACTGTTTGGCCCTGCCAATGTCATGGTGGTTGACGAGTTTCTGCAACAAGGACCGGCAAACGCCCGTTTTGCGAGCTTTGCACTTACTTGATCCGCAAGAATTTGCCAAGCACGAGCCAGAAGAGATTCTCAAGGTCTACTTTGAGGCTGAGTCCCTTCTATTACATGACAACCCCGGGTGGGATCTCTGTCGCGTTGTCGAATGTGCGCTGAAAGATACCTTGCACCATCTTGGTGCATTTATTCGATACGATCTAGACCTACTTAAGCAGGCCTGCGAAGACACTCTTCGGCTTGGCTTATATCCAGACGCAGAGAAGACTATAGAGGCACTCTCTTCGCTAGGTATTACAGTCGTCGGTCTCAGCATGCCGGATGCTGCATCATTCGTTCTCCCTCCTCTTCCTCTGCCATTCATCTTCGACTCCTATTCTCAGGATACTTGTGCACTTTTGAAGACCTCTCCAGATCTGTTTTCGAGCGTCTTCGAGCGCCTTCGGTCCATTCGAGGCGATTTGGAGGGAAAGGAACAGGTACTTGTCGTCACCACAGGCTGTTTCAGAGTACTCGAACCCGCTCGTCTCGCCGGCTATCCCACTGCACTCATCCAACATAACTTGGAATCGAAAGTGGACCTTCAACCAACTCGCTCGCCTACATTGCTTGTGTCAGGTGGACTAAACGAGTTGCAAGAGAAACTCATGACATTCCCTGGCGTCTCTACTATTGCAAACGATGACGAGGATTACGTATTCACGGTACTTGCAGGCCCTTACCAAGGGGCCGAAGTATTAGGCAATGGGAGTTTTGGTAGGTAGCCTTTTGACGTCGATCTTTCATAAACTCACACGTCCCAGGGGAAGTCTGGGGTGGGGTGCATGTCCTGACGGGCGTACCAGTTGCGATTAAACACGACTCTCCTGGACACGCTGACAGGTCCCATGATTGTGAAACAGACCCGTACCCATGCTCCTTGCCCTACGAAGCCCAAGTATACAGAACTTTAGGCGGGGAACCTGGTTTCCCATCTTTACGATGGTGTAATGTAAGGGAGGGAGCACATGTCTTGGTGCTCGATAAGCTAGGACCGGATCTCGACGCTATCCGCCGTCTGTGCAGAGGCAGATTCTCTCTAAAGACGGTGCTCATGCTTGGGTTGCAAATGGTGCGTATTCGGTCGTTGCGTTGGGCCTCGACATTGTTCAAGTTGACGTACATCAGTTGGAAAGGGTGGAATACGTGCATTTCCGAGGACTTATTCTCCGTGATCTCAAGCCCCAGAATTTCGTCATGGGGCTAGGCGAGCACTCGTCGACAGTCCATCTGCTCGATTTTGGGCTTGTGAGACCATACGTGAACCCAATAACCAACGAACATATACCGTTTGTCGACAATCTGGAACGAGTGGGCACTGCGCGTTACACAAGCTATTCCATGCTTCGCAAGCAAGGTAAGTCGATGATGGATCCGACAGCTTTCTGTTACTTACATGATCGACGGGGTAGAAACTAGTCGACGGGATGACATTGAAGCTCTTGGGAATGTCCTACTTTTCCTCCTTCGCGGTCACTTGCCTTGGCAAGGCATATATGCCCCCAGCATCGAGGCCAAGTACGTTCGGCTGGCTGAAATGAGAGTCGGAAAAGCGACGCAAGATTTCATCGACGAATCGCCCGGTCGGGATCTGTGGCACGCTTGGTTCAAACATTGTCGCGAGCTCGCGTTTGTCGACAAGCCCGACTACGATTTCTTGCGAGAACTCATGTGCAGAGAAATCAATGCGTCCGGTGGCATACTAGACGGAAAATTTGACTGGTTGGATGGCGCGATGTTGGAGCACGGGACGCTCGTTCCTGGAGAGTACAAATTCGACGCCAGCTTGTTCCACGATGACTTTTCAATGAAGGATTTGATACCGGTCATCTGTCAGTAGTCTTTTTCGTTCGTACACCTAGTTGAACTGCTCATGATCAATAAAATGACTAATCGCCGGTTGAAGCCGAAGAGTACTTGTCCTTTACTTTTATCCTTTTGAAAACATGCCCAAACGTAAACGGACTCGCACCAATATCGTCCATACCGACGCCGATGTCGCGTCCGATGGATCGTACTGCGAGGCATCCAAACCCCAGAGCAAAAAGACGCGTCAAACGCGTAAAGTCACGTCAAAGCGCGCTCGTCTACCCCCTACGGCCATGGGCACCATCACCAATGCACAAGAAGGTATAGAACCAAGCGCGAGCAGTCCAAAAGCTACGCATCAAACGTCCTGGCACGTCGTCAGGGGCGTCGAGCCAATTCGAGAGGCGTTGTTGCAATGGTATGAGCAAAGACATGAGGCCCGGGGTATGCCCTGGCGGAAGCCGTTCGATCGATCACTGGATGTGGAGGGCAGAGCGCAGCGCGCGTACGAGGTTCGTCGACCCTCTACGTTCCATGACGTGCATTGACGTCCCCATAATAGGTTTGGGTGTCAGAAGTCATGCTACAACAGACTCAGGTGGCGACTGTGATACCCTACTATAACAATTGGATAGCCAAGTGCGTGCGTGCGTCTCCCTCTCGGCACGCTCGTTGTCGAACCTCGCTTTCAGATTCCCGACCGTCAAAGACCTCGCCGCATCGGACATCGACACTGTCAACGCGCTATGGAAAGGCCTCGGCTATTACTCCCGTGCCGCCCGTTTGCTGAACGGCGCACAGAAAGTGGTCAAGGAACTCGGCGGTCGACTTCCAGACAATGCCAATGATATGCAAGCAAAGATACCCGGGATTGGTCGCTATAGCGCTGGCGCAATCTGCTCTATCGCATACAATCAATGTGTTTCCGTAGTAAGTCTTCCAATCGTTTTCGAACTTGGTGTTTCGACGGACAGTGGACTTGCTAGCTGGATGGGAATGTTATCCGACTACTTGCACGTTTCTTGGCGCTATATGCTCCGCCAAAAGGGAAGCAGGCCCAGGACATATTGTGGGCTGGTGCAGAAGCTTTTGTGGAGGGTTCATCGCGTCCAGGCGATGTCAATCAGGCACTCATCGAGCTGGGGAGTACTGTGTGCAAAGTCAAAAATCCTGCATGTGGGGACTGCCCTCTGCAACCTTGGTGTCGCGCATACCAAAACACTCAGCCCGATTCCGTAAAAGGACTTTTTTGTTTGCAAGTTTGTATCGTTCTCAATGATCTCCCCGACAGGATTCGGTTGTGGAAGTGGTAGACATTGAAGAACTGTGCACCCTCTGTGATCCCCTCCCAGCGGACGAGCCTGACGCGGCTCTCGTCACCATCTATCCCATGAAAGTCGAGCGAAAGAAAGCACGCGAGGAACTCGACTCCGTCAATGCGATCGAATGGCGCACGGCAGACGACAGCGAGCGGTTCTTCTTGCTCGTCCGCCGACCGGAAGGAGGTCAGTACCCCATCTCGTAATCAGACACCCATGCTGTTTCCACGTATGCCCGGGGTAGCAAACGTTGATTCGTATCGTTCGACCCTCAGGACTTCTCGCAGGACTCCACGAGTTCCCAACGGCCCCCAATATCTCGGGTGCGTCTGCGACCGCAGCCAAAGTGGCCGAGATTCCCAACAGCCTTCTCAAGGACTTGCTCGTCGATCCACCTTCGCGTCTATATTCGGCATCGAGTCGGCAGGGTCGCTCGAAGTTGGAAAGCGGGGATGATAAGGACGAGGATAGTGCACAAGGGGCAATGCGGATCGTGCACGTCAAGCCCGCAGGCGACGTCATCCACGTTTTCTCACACATTCGGAAAACGTACCGTGTCCAATGGGTGCTCATGAAAGGCGGAGGAGACGAACCTCCCAAGCTGCTACAAAAGTCTAATCCGTCGACGAAGGGAAGAAACAAGGCGGTGCAGAAAAGCAACACAAAACACTTGGAGGTATCCGAGGATTCCGAGGCTGGGAAGGTTTCTGTTGCTGACGTAGCACGGTGGGTTCCGCTACACCAAGTTGAACAAGCAAAGTACGTGAGAACGGGAAGGTTGGCCCAAAGAAGGCTAATTGCTTTGTTCTTGTTCTTACCGCAGTATTGGAACTGGCGTGGTGAAAGTGTGGAGGCTACTTCAGACGTTGTGGTAATACCCACACGATCAACTTGGCATACAGGAAGGATCTCAAGATGTCAGATTTGTCAGTATGGCGTGATTTTGCTGTATGGATCGAATACAATACATGCATGGTAAACTCCCTCTACGTATACTCCCTACAATCCATTTGTGCAAATAGTATGTGTGGATGAACACGCAACCACCGTAAATGAGCCACGAATTGGAAGCTTCCCCTACCCCAGAGTCCATGAATGCAAATAGCACGTGTAGCACGTGTGGATGAACACACAGCAAAGATAAGGGTTACTCCAATGATATGGTTTTCGAGAGTCTCACGCAGCCGAGAATTCCAGGACGCATGCTTCTGCGAGATCCCAGACTTTCTCAAGCTTCAGGCCAGCTGCTGTCCTGTATAGGGCCCGGTGTTAACGCATTCCCAGCCCAGCCATCAAACCATTCCGCTTACGAAAGTTCCAAGGAATTCTGCAGTGTACGCTCCTTGGCGTTGTGCAGTATCCACATCGTCAGATCCTGCTGATACATACGAATGTTACCAACACCAAAGTTGGGAAGCATGGGTTCAGGGGCCTAGTATGAATGTTCAGAACGTGTGTCAAGTAGAACCAAATTAGGAGATACCGACCACGACGGTGCCGAGGGACGCAGCCTCTGCTTCTGCTTGTTTACGACTGAGTTCGCGAAGCACGTAGTCGTCTGTTGGAACGTGAGCACGACCCCTTGACACAGAAGAGTCTCGACTCACGGATGAGGACACGGCTGTGGGGCCCCAAAGCTTGACGAAGGTTGCGAAGAATGAGAGCCGACTCGTGATCGGGCCAGTCGTGGATGATGTTGCGGAGCTACCCAAATCCCATCTCATCAGACACTGTCGTGAGAGACCCGAGCCGCCATGGCACGGCAGATGGAGACTCACGTAGTAGATGTCCTTGCCCTTCATGGGAATCTGTGTGAAAAAGTTAAGCTCAGCGAACTCAATCCGGTTCTCTTGGATTGCATCGGGGCAATCTCTTGCCCAGACCTTGCAATAAATTAGACCATTCCTTCGCATGGTTTCGAAGCAGGATGCTCACACTTCGAGCCTGGACAAGCGCTTCCGGCAAATCGTGGATCGTGATCTTGATATGTTTGTGTGTCTTCGCGAGAGGAAGCGAAAAGGCTCCGATACCCCCACCGACGTCGACAACAGTCGAATATTTCTCAAAGGGGAAATCTGGGTGAACGGTCAGTTGACTACTCGAATCACACCGATGGTACCCACGAGTCAGGACCGCGAGAGAACCCATGATACCGTTGAGCCCCCTCATAGATCGGTGGTAACTCTATCATATCGTTCGATTCCTGGAGGTATGAAAGGTACCTCACAACATACCTCTCGTCGAGCGTCCTGGAACACGAGATGAGACATGAGTCGATTGCACGCGAGCTGAACATTTCATCACCTCTTGTCTCATCCAGTCGAAGAACGTCCCAGTGATACCCTCCTTGTTATTGGCATACATGACGGGAGCATGGTCAGGGTCCTCAGAGGAACCGGTCTTTGAGTCTTTCAAGGTTTCATACAACACAGCGGCTCCCTTTGCAGTTGCTTCAACGTGAAGGCTGATCATGTGACGGACTGGGTTCTCGCTGTGGAGAATGAGGGAAAGGCGGTTGTTTGCAAAGACATCGGTCTCCACTGAAAGGCAATATGAATGTGGAATTGCTCCAACTAAACATACGACACGACCGACCTTCGTTGTAGCAACCTCTGGTGGCTAGTAGACGCATCAAACGTGTCAGCTTCCTTGCATCTATTTGGACAATCTTCGATAGCTCGTTGACATGGATGCCCTTGGGATAATTAACGAGGATATCGGTGATGTTCTCTTGGAGAGCAACACGGATGCAAGCGTAATCGTATACTTGTACAAGCTAGGAGCGACGGTTATTAGTATTGGTGTATCGGGAAGGGGGCAGATATGACGCACGTTGATGGCGGTGTGGGAAGGTGGTGCAAGGGTGGTGCACAGCTGGGCACATGCACCTTCGAGTGTCCTGATGGTACTCTTCAGGACGACTTGGTCAATGGCGTTATCCAATGGGTGAGGCTCAGTTGAGTCGATAGAGGGAACATCACCCCCGGCCTTCTCGTACTCTTCAATGGCCACCCGAGCTGCCGAGTTAATCAACTTCAAGAGGGATTCCAGCTTAACTTTGTTGGTCGACATCATGGGGCGTGAGCGAGGGATGGAAAGAATCGGTTGGCCCACAATGAGGTTTTATAACCTAGGGCGAGGCACACCTGATGAATCTCAACCGGATATCAAACATACCCAGGGAGACAAGCATGATTTGGATCCAAGCCGCTGTGAGATCGCTCCGCTTCACTCTTGCTATGCTTTGTGCTATTTCGCACAGTACGTCGCTCGTGAGGAGTATACCTTCACAAATGCAAAACGTATCTATGCTGAGTTCGAAGAGCCATATGTCAAACTATGTTTCAGTTGGTTCGTTGAGCATCTACCGGGGAAACATCGCCTCGAGGCTGAGAACACGATAAGATAACCGTGAGCATCATTGCCTGTCACACACATGTAAGTGAGATCTGGATGAGAAAACGTGAACTCACCTGTCGACGGGTCTGCGTGTGTAGTCCCCGGATAAGGCAACAAGAGTTCCACCTGGTGACAACCCATAAAAATTTATTCGTACCTTGGGAAATGGCACAGGTGCGCAAATTCGTGTCACTAGAACAGACTATCCGGGAGCTGCGTAATACCCGAACTAGCTTTTTTCCCTTTCTTGTGACATCCGTCAAAGTGGCTACATGAAGCATCATGGCTGCTGGGGGAGATGTCTGTCTGTCAGTGACGAGAACTCGGGTCGTCCGAGGTGTGCCATAGACCCAAATACTAGTAAATGGCTGAGCTAGTCGGTAGGGTGGATATCCAAGTTCTTACACACGGTTGTGTTCAATTGTGCCTCGATAAGTTGTTGGCGAGACTGCTTCGACATACTTACACGGTGTTGGTTTCGTCGCCAATATGAACTTGGCACCGAATTCAATGCGGCAAATCGACTATACATACTATCGATATACTATATTCAATTCCGGACAATCCCCTCATCCTGTCACGGATTTCAGAGCTTGCGGCATTCATAAACATACTTATAGTAATCTTACAGGAAACAGGAACAGCATGTGGAACCTTCGGTTACTAAAAAGCTCATCACGTACGTAGCATAACAAGAAAAAATCGGTCATGAAGACACGATCAAAGTCCGAGGATGAAAAAATCGGCATAATTAAGCGAAAACGAAACGCCCAGCGCGGCAGACAAGAAGACAAAAAAGAAGCGGACCTACTCGAGAACTGCATCGTCAATGGCTACAAGCTATGATGTTGAACTACTCGGTTGGGTTTGTGCAGCTAGCTCTTGTTGACGCTGCCAAACGAGCTCCGCCCAGAGTGGATTCGGTGGTATGTGACCAACCAGGGCACGAAGGACTTCCAGCCTGGACAGCACCGATCAGTGAGGGTCCGGCGACCATAATGAGCGGCATACCATTTCGCCTTCTCCTCATTTGAATCAGCAAAGAATAAAATACCCTGCTCAGAAGAGAAAACAAGTCTGAAGGAACGTTCCACCGCAATCAATGAATCGTAATCATCCCTACATCGACCATCAGGACTAAGCGCGGCTGATCGTGCATCTTGCGTGTCCTCCACCGCAATAGCCTTTTTCAGGTTGATCGTGGCCATGGCTTTCTTCGTTACGTCGTTGAACGCAATGAGATTGGCGCCAGTTACTCTGAACATTCGTCGTCGCCAACTCTGTGGAAGCAGGCTGGTGAGATCCAACATAGATACCATGTTGTAGCAATACTGACCATGCAATCACCGCCGTTCTGCGTCAGCGTGCCCTCAAAGTAGGTGATTTTATGCCAAGCGACGTGTCTGAGACTGCGAAGACATTCATCCATGCTCTGGGGTAGTTGATTGGACATAACACCTGGAAGGGACGGTAATCTGAACATCTGAAGCACGATCTCTCCCAGTTCCATCGTCGTGGCACCTCCCGAACTCTCGGAACGCTGACCAATCAAGGGATATTTAATCTCTAGTAGACGGACGTCACATCGCGCTGCGATGTCTTTAAAAGAAATAAGAGCCCTTGCAAGCGTACCGTCTTGCTTCAGGTAACGGGCGAGATTATCCGGAAGCTTGTGCGGAGGTGCGGGAGGAGGCGGAGGCGGTGTGGACCGTACGACCGTCTTTTTCGGAGATGACGAAAGGAAACTGAACATCCCACCCTTGGGCTTCGGCGGTGGAGGCAGCGGGGGCGGGGGCGGTGCCCGCGCAGGGGGTGGTGAGAGGGCTTTAAACTGGGCGATAATGTGAGGATCGCGTCGAATCTTCAACGTGAGTGTAAACTCAAGCTTATTATGCTCGATCCTAGACGGGAGAAACGTAAGTTGGTATGGAAGGAATGCAAAAAAATGACATACAACTCAAATTCCTGGTCGATGCGCGTGTCAGAAGACAACCGTGTTTCTGGTGTAGTGACAAAGTGGATGCCATTGTTCAACGTGCACGTCAGTGCCGTGGCGTGCTGCGGTATAGGAACCTTCAGACCCTTCACGCCGAGTACTGAGGAGAATGAGATCAGGAAACACGGATGGACGGAAGAACTGATACTTGCCTCTAACGAAGACTTTACCATGTGCCTTTCCCGGTTTTTCTTGAGACCGATACTCTCTAATCTGCTTAGCATACTCGTTCTGATCTCATTAGCGTATTCGGCACATGACATCGACGTCAAACGCACCATGTCAGAAGGGCGTCTGACAGCCTTCCAAGCCTTGCCGCTACTTACATCCCCAGCAAATGATGCATGTGAGACCTGCTCAGCATCTGCCGAGGCAAAAATAGCCTCATGCTCGCGGACCCGGTAATTCTGTCATCCAAGATACATTTAGCGAAATCACATCTTTTCACCCCTCGAAAAGAACTTACACCCTGACGACGCTCAGGATCGAGTCTGCGCAATTCTTTCGAAATGCTATCTGCCAAAAGTTCCTCTTCCGTGTCAGATATTCCAATATCGAGCAACAAGTCGCTCTTCGTCAGCGCACCGGCGTCACCAGTACTGCGAGTACGCCTTCGGCTCGGGCGATCAGTGCTCGGTGGCATTGACGTTGGGCGGGGTGGTGTATAATAGTCCACCGATTCCTCCTGATCCCTCCTCCGCGCTTGCCTTCGTTTCTCCAAAATCAACTGCTCCCTTGCCCTAATGGCATCCTTGGTTGGCGAAGCAGGTACAGGCTGCTCCTCCACCGGACTCCTGAACGAAGGTCCCGTATAGACAACCGAATCCGTTGCAGCGCGCTGTATTGGTATCGGCAAGGGTCGTGAAGGCTGTGATATAGGCGCGCTGCGAAAATCGTCCATGTCGATATCCATGTCGATATCTGTCTGGATGCTATCGTCTCCGGTGTTACAGCTTGTATTGGCACTGGATTGGCCGGCTTTGATACCTTCCGTCACCAACTCCGCCCGAGCCTGGGAGCGTGCGTTTGGCTTCTTGGTGCTCGAGCCAGAACTGCCTTTGACATCGTCCATAAGTCGGTCGAGGGCAGACCGCATTTCGCCGAGTTGGATGGATCCCATCGAGTCTCGCAATCCCATCCCTATGCTTCCACTTAGATCGAAGCTTGTCTCGAGCATACCGAAACTTGACTGCGGCCGTGGTGGTGTAGACTGTGGTCGAAGCGGCTCCGCTATTGATGGCCGGGTAGGTAGTGAGTCGTCATCTGCGACTCCAGGCCATGCATCACTATCCGTGGCGTCCTCATCATTACGCTCGACGTCTTCTTGTTCATCAACATTGGCAGCAGCAGAACTTATCGTGCGCTTCTCGACGGTCTGGATGATCGCAAGCTCGGCACTGATATCAACAATCCCAGATGTCGTGTCCAAGCGTCGCTCGTCCTCCCTGTCCGATCTTCCGACATCTAGGGCAACATCAGTCTGTCCATCGGTTCCGTCCGCGTTCTCAGCTGCGAGTGGCTCCGCTTGGGGTACGGGCGAACCAGGGGCAGGCGACCCCAACGGGCTTTCCATGCTCCTTTTCCGCATCAACCTCATGTGAACATTCTCTCTGTTAATTCTCGTCCTTGGCACAGACTCGCTATGCAATTCTTGGGCGCTTGCAACTTCGCGCAGGGGAGACCCTGTCCGCATGGATGGGGATACGGATCTGAGGGCGGGAGAGCCAGTGAATCTAGATGAGATGTTGAGCAAGGAATCAGATAATCGACGCATGTTGGAGCTGATGGGCGAACCCGAGCCGTACTGATGTGTCGCCTGTGAAGGAGACGTCGTGCGCGATGCGATGCTAGGAGTAGGGATAATGGGGGTATGGAATGAACCGGAGGTGGAGAAAGAGTGAGGGTTGGGAAGGGGAGGAGTGCTCGTTGTGAACGACGCATCGCGCGGGATAAGGTCCAACAGTCGGGGGACAGCAGCCGTGTTGTCAGATGGTGGTGGATTGAGGACCTTTTGAAGTTCTGCCTCCAAGTCCAGATTCGACAAAGACACCTCCGACTGACCGATGGACAGATTTGTAGGGTCTAGAGGGTCGAACGAGGTAAAGGACAGCTCGCCAAGCTCTTCCTTCACGTTTGATATAGAGAAAGGGTCCACAGTAGAGAGGGCTACATGATGACCATCAGCGTCAGAAACGGAAAGGGACGTCTAAACTCACTGCCATGACTAATCTTGGGGGAGCTTTCATCTCTCGGTAATTGTAACTCGAAACGTGGAATGAGCGAATCTCGATTGGAGTGCTCGCTGCGTGCGGGTTTCTTTGCTGGGCTCGGTGACGGTGGTGTCATATTGACGTCCGCTTCAACTTCGTCCACTTGGTGCTCTTGGCGCGCACGCTCGACATGCGTAGACCTCCCAAGAGGAATGTCTAAGCCAGAAGATATATCCATCGAGGAATCCACTGTTCGAGGTGTCGAAGGAGAGTCATGCTCGAGTCGGTCAGAATGGTGCAAGAGGAAGCCTGGGGCAGATATTGCGGGAGATGATACACTGGCTCGACGTCGCGCGCGCTCTGCGTGATGGCTGCGTCCGTACGGGACCCCGTCTTCTGTCTCCATATCTGCGGGTAGAGAGGGGTGGTGACTGGGAGTTGAGGGGACGCCTAGTCCTGGAAGAGATGTAGGTTGCATCGCACTACCGACAATGCCGTTGCTACGTTGATCTGCATAAACGGTCCCAGAATTGCGCTGTTCTGCCCCATCGTCGTCTACGGCGTTGTCGCGACCTTGCGAGTGATGAGTCTCCAGTTCCTCGTGGTGTTCAGGTTCACCGTAATCATCCTCGTCGGAGGATAAAAAGGGATTCTCTTCTTCTTCCTCGTCTCGATCAAACTCCAGTACGTCGCAACGTTCATCGAAGGTTACTGTTTTCCGTCTCTGTCGTTTACCATCCAATGCGGGTTGGTCCACGGCTCGAGGCCCATGGAGACGTTTCGACACGAGCGAAGAGCGAGATGGAGTGATTGGTCGGGAAGGGGGTGCGGAAGGGGGTGATGGTGATGGTGGCGCGAGTGGCGGGGCTAGAGCTGGCGTAAATGATGCTTTGGGAGGGATGGGCGGTGGATGCTCTTCTTCGGTACTGACTACCTGTTTGAAAGGGCTCTTCGTGACGGGTTCTTTATCAATGAGCCCTTGATAAGCTGTGGACTGGCGCCTTTCGCGCTTGAACGCCAAAGGTTTCTCATTCTCGGCTTGATCATGCATAGAATCGGGGCGAGGCCGCTTCTCGCCACTAACCCGGCGAGTGCCTTGCTGAACGGATGAAGTATCGCTAGATGCGGAAGCAGATGTAGAGGGTCTGGAAGGAGTGGGAGTTTGGGTTTTGAATGGCGATTTCGAAACAAGATTACTGTTTCTGACGTGCTTGTAACTGGACGAGGATCGTCGGGCGATCAGAGGAAAGGGCGGTTTGCCTTCTCGTTTTGCAATCCTGAGCGGGGTCGTCCCGAGATTTGAGCTTGGAGACGACGACTTGCCCCATCCTTTGGCCGAGTCACGAAGGATTGATGACTGAACTGGATCGGGAGAGTTTGAAAGCAGCCTATCCTTCAATTGGGACGCCGTTGAAGATCGGTGTGTGCTCATAGCGAGCTCGTCTTGAATGATTTACAGAATGGTGTCGCTGTCGTCGCTGTCGTGGAGCTCGTGGTCGCCGACGCCGTCGCGTACGTTGACCGCGTGGGGTTGCTACGAGGGAAGAAACAACGACAACCCGTGGGAACTTTGTCAACGCGCCTGACCACGTGACCGCGAACATGATCAAACATGAGTAAACACCCGCCCACTGGTGCCCACATAACGTTGTAGAGATTGTTGGTACCGAACAAGTATTAATGGGGTAGTGGTAACCTGGGTCGTTGCCATCGACCCGCCGGGGGTTCGATTCCCCCTTAATGCATACTTTTTTGTGAGACGTGTATCTGTTGGAGAAGAGTCATCCATATGCCAGACCATACACATTGATATCCTCACCATTGGCATAAATTACACACCTAGCCTTGTCTTCAGATCGCCGATCGTATCGATAATACCTACCCCCGCAGACTTGAGGGTGTCCCACTCCTTCCCTTCCGTCGAAACGCTCCGCACCCCTTCCCTTACCACCCATGTCTTCCATGCACAGACCTTGGCCGCGTCGATGGCAGACTCTTTGACGCAATAGTCTCCAGCCACCCCAACAATGTAGAGGTCCGTCACCTCCTTCTCCCGGAGCAGCCCCTCAAGGTTGGAAACCAACAGTCCCCAGGGATCTTTAAATGCAGAATAACTCTCCACTCCACGATCCGTTCCTTTCAATATGATTGCGTCGAACTGATCCTCTTGCAGAGGGTTGACGAGCTGTGAGCCAAGCGTGCCTTGGACGCAGTGATCGGGCCATAACACCTGCTCCAGACCGTGCTCTGCGATCCACTGCACGTCCTGACCATTGGCTATGGCGAGGTGTTGCGGTGGGTGGATGGTTGTTAGTCCAAACAATGCTTTGCCCGGGTGAGTGGAGGCAAACGAAATATGGCCACGTGGATGCCAGTCTTTAGAGGCATATCGGGCATGGAACGGGAGTTTGATGATTTCCTTCACTGGATCGATAACTGATGGTCCATCTGGGACAGCCAAGCTCCCAGTGATGAAATCCACCTGCATGTCTACCACTAGAAGGGCGTTTACTGGAGGCCGAGTCTCTGCCATGTCTGCCCGGCGAGATGCACGTGTGAGATGGCCAGTGCGCTTGGTCACAGTGAGCGATGAGCTTGTGTCTAAAGAATCGATGGTGATGGCGACTGATAAGCAGCCCAACCTAATTTGAGTCCATTTTCTATTTACCATGCCGCGATGTAGTACTGGACGGATTTACTTCAAGTTCGACTGCAGTCGCATTCAACCCTGATGCATAATGATACAGATTTCCCAATAACAGCCATTTTTCGTGCGCGGGTGTGCATGCGTCAAACCCGTGGTCCGCAGTAATACGACCTCGGATAAATTCGAATTTCCTTGCGCAGGCTTTCCATCACCACGATTCACACTTTGGGGGTTATTGCAGAAATCAGGTTGAAGACGTTCCTTTCATCAACGATGTGTATCCCTCGCAAAGGGTTCCGTCTTGAAGCCATCGTCTGGCTGAGCAACATAACTGACGGATATGTTGTCGCAAGTATTATGTCGCGGACTCTCTGAATCCGCTCGAAGCAAGTCGTCACTAATAGGTTGCGACCCGAGCTCCACAGCGTCGCCGAGATCAGGGGTAGCAAGACAGCCTCGAACGTTTGACGCGTACCTCGTTCCGGGCGAGAGTTTCTTCTACCAATTTCATTCTCCTATCCAACAGCTGGTCTGTTTTAGAGCGGAGAAGTGCTTCCGCTGACCAGGTGTCCACCTCGTTCCTGCGAAGCGTCCCCACGGAGGAGACACCGCCCGACCTTCGTCGTCTGCGCATCGTTGATTACGAGAATGTCACCGCAGGAGGTATGGTGGCCTCGAACAATCCAATCCGTGATCGATGCGGTCGTCCCAAGTGATCCGGATGAGGAGACATGCACAGAGTTGGTCGAGTGGCATTTTCACGCTATAGTATCAGCGGTGAGCGTCAAAGAGGCGGCGTGGTTTGCGAACCATCTGGAGCCTTTTCCTATACAATCACCAGTGATG
>JBBPJP010000649.1:0-17357 GCA_038088775.1 Boletus barrowsii | reverse complement strand
CTAGGACGGTCAAAGCATTCGCTGCAGCTGGCCTACTAGATGGTGACAGAGACGGACCCAATACATGTGTTTCGGGACCTGGCAAATATGCCACCCTCCGGGCTCACTGTGAGATCGAACTGGATGAAATGCGGACTCACATCCACCGGTTAGCATCTGGCGTACTGCCACCGCGTGCGCCATCTCCTAGTGCCTTCTCCAGGTCCCCCCACGATCGGCCAGTACTTTTGCCTTCCCTGTTGACAGCTCCACGTCGACCGATGATTCCCCGCTCGCTATCGCATGCACACACGAATGGGCTTTCGGTGTCCACTGTGGACGGTCCTCAACCACGTGCGGCATCACCTTCTCGTGGTGACTCACCTGTGCCGGTGGCAGTGGCAGCACCGCGTCCCCGTTGACGGCGCGCGAGCACATTGTCGTCCGTGTTCCTAAACCTGCCGCAGAATATGTCGTTGCTCATGCATGAAGAGTCCATGCACGATTGTCCCGGACTGTCATCTGCGCCTCCATCCCCACCCTCGCCGATGCGTACTCTTCCACAGCGTTCCAGCCTGTGCAACAGGAGCCACAATAGTATCAATGGTGGACATGGACATGGACACGCCGCCCACGCCCTCGTTCAACAGTATCAACGGCGGACACCGCCGCCAATACTTCGGAGTCCGTCGAAGAACATCTGCCTACCACTTGGGTTCGGCGATACTGGCTCCATGTTGTCTGGTTGGTCACCAGCCTGATACCGAACTTTGTCTTGTCAGATGTTGGCCGCATGAAACGGCCTGACGTTCGTCTAGCATGCGGGAGAAGGTGACCATATTCATCCCCATCCTCCTGGCCAATTACTCTATATCATCGCCTTCTGTCTTATTCTCTGCCCCGATTTCAACTATGCGTGGAATTCCAACGAGGTTGCGCAGCATTCGACGACAACTGACTACTGGGTATCTATCCAAGGCAAGATGTCACCAACTTTGTCAAAGGCGACCATGGTGATCTCACCGGGAGCCCGAGTAACAGCGCGGCTACACTATTGGTTCTAGCGGGCACGGATCTGACATACTATTTCCTCCCACCCATACGCCAAGCCTTGTCAGTGACCCAACGATGCACATCAGCATCAAAAACACTGGTACTCGCAGACGTATTTGCCCGGTATCAACAAGTTTTACAAAGGCTCGTTGGTTTGGGAGCCTTATGGCCAGGCGAATGACACGAACATTCAACGGTGAGTAGTCGAGTCTACGTACATGTACATTCTGTTCTTACTGTCTTGTAGGATCTGGGGCATTTACAATGGCAATATCTACGACTTGACCAACTACGTGTATATGATGTCGACCCTGTCGTCACTCTTGGTCAGTTTTTATTAGTTATTGGCCATCTCCTTGATCATGACTTGATCCCGTAGCTGCATTCGAGGTTTACGTCCGCCGCGCGTACCGCACGTACTCGTTGCTGTCTATTGACTATGAGGAAGGTGATGGCCCCGATGATGGCGAGCTTCCAAGTGCCCTGGCGATTCAACCTTGGGCGTTCACATTCACCCCCCGCTACTCCTAGTCTCACTGCTCCGTAACTAAGCTCGCATTCTTCGCTGCAAGAAATCTGACTCTTGCTCAAGTGACCCAAGACGTCAAGGATCCGTCAGCGACCTGTCCTACCTAATCAGTCACAGCCCACCCGTACTAGCGTCATCGCCTCATTCTCTGATTTGGCTACCCTTGAGAAAGGATTCGGGAATGTTGCTGCTCTCCTTCCCACTTTCGACCCCCACGAGTTCCGCCAACGTTATGGTAGCACGGAGCCGCCAAACGTCGCTCTTCGCATCTTCGACAAAGCGGATGACGTAGCTGAAGATACATAGGCAGAGCGGGCACTCAAGTTCGTCAAGGATCGCAACGCAACTCTCGTGAAGCGTGGTGTTCGTCGCGTGTCAATCCTCATCTGCAAACGTGGACAGTACCCGATGTACTTCACCTTGAGGTGTGCTGACCGTAGCTGGGCCGAAGAACACGCTATCCGTAACATCGAGCCTGCATTAGCGTTCCAGCTCGAGCTTAGTCGTCTCTCTAACTACAAGCTGAGGCCAGTCTTCGTGGAAACAAAGCAGATTCACATGTACCACGCTGTTGCCCGAGAGAACCAGCTCGACAACCGATTCTTCGTCCGTGCCCCGATTCGCCCCGGTCGCTTACATGGTTCTACCAGCACGAAACAGTACCTCATTTCCGAAACCGACCGACTCGCGACCAGTATCTTGGATGTGCTAGAGGTCGTCAGCGCGCAATACCGCAATGCCGATGTCAACCACATCCTCATGAACTTCGTCTACAATCTCCAGGTTTCTTATGAAGACGCACTGGAAGCTATCTTGAGATTCATCGAGCGCCACAGAAAGCGACTCTGGCGTTTGCACGTCACTGGTTCAGAAATTCATATTGCTCTCGAGGACCAAGAAGGCAATGTCACTCCCATCCGTTGCATCATCGAGAATATATTCGGATTCGTCGTCAACTTCCATGGGTACCAAGAAATTACCACTGAGAAGGGTACAGCGATTCTCAAGTCTATCGGAGATAAAGGACCTCTTCATCTTCAGCCGGTCAATTATCCCTACCTGACCAAGGAGTCCTTACAGCCGAAGCGTTACCAAGCTCACCTCATGATGATCCAGGTAAGAATGACTTGTTTCCAGCACATTCTTTATCTGACATATCCTAGGTTTATGAGAGTCTGTTTGGTTCAGTGACCTGTCTCCTTGGACGTTTTTCCCTTTAATATAATTTCTGGCACTTGTTCCACTTTTACTGATTTTGCCCATTAAGGTGCCCTATCCTAAGTGTGAAAAAGTGAGGTATAAGTGAGGTATAAGTGAAGACCTTTTGTCTCAAGCTGATAAGTGCTGATAAAGTACAACAAAGTGTGAAAAAGTCTAATTAAGGCTATGATGAAATTACTGATGGTTGTGTATTTTCAAATGTCTAGGATGTGAGTCTGTGGTTCTATTTGCAGATGTTCATGCTGACTTTACATGCATAACATAGAGTATAAGAGATATCAGGTACCTCCCTATATGCCATGTACTATATGAATGGCATAGTACTATACAGAAGGAAATCTATAAATTCAAAATTGCTAATGGTGGGAAGTGTAGTAGCTCCAGCTGGTAAAGGCATCATATGTATTAGACATTGGCATTGGCAAACATCTACAACATGCTGCTCTGAGGGTTACTATATAAGTAAGTGATGAGTTGCCTACAATTTTGCATTTATAGTATATGTGATGTACAGGATTTTCATAGACAACAAAAACAAATGAAAGTATTTTTTTCCTATTCTTCTTGACCCTTAACCATCCATTGCCTTTCTCTTTTTGTTAATCCCATCTAGCTTTTTTGCAAGATTTGCCACACGTTGATAGTAATCAACAGATCGTGTAGGATCTTCCTTATTCCTGAATGTTGCAATAGCGTTCACACCCTTTTGTGTGATCTGAACAGATGTTCCCCATCGAGTAGTCCCTTGTGCACTTGTACTCTTCATAGTACAATGATGGTCAAGTTTACCTCTCCAAAAGATTTCAACCAGTCCCTGGCATCTATAAATTACTTGTATTGAAAATATATATGAGGAAAGAATATATATATACCTTGAGAAGTCAACACCAATATTGAATTCACCATTGAAAAAGTGACCACCTTTGATGGAGTCATGATCAATAGTATCCTCAAAAGAAAAAGGGCCCTGAGCTCCTTCACTAGAAGAAGCCCACCACATTCCATATGCTATGGCATGGAAATCATTGTCTTGATGAAGTGAGTTTGCAAAGTCATGATATGTGAGAGTTAGACTGTTTGCAAAGGGTTGTTGAGGGGTGGTACCAGCATCTAGGGAAAGCATTGCAAAAGAAGGTATGCCTAGTCTAAAAATATCATCAGCAAAAAGCAGAATATATAAAGAAAACAAGTACTCTTCAGATTCTTGTACCATTTTTCTTCCTGCATGAGGGAGAAGTGTGCATAACCTATCTCTATACATGCCAGCCACTTGAGGTAGCCTAGGCATTGCATTTTGATAGCTACATATATGAAATTCTATTAATATAGAATATTAAAATAAAATAAAAACAAACACTGTTAGAGCTGCTGGTGTTGATAGTGGTGCATATACAGCAATGCTCTTGTCCCTTTCATAAGAGTGATGCCATCCAACTGCCTTCATGATACCATATGGCTTGGTAAATCTGATACCATCACCATGAGGGCCTTTGGTACCTTGCTGAGCCTATTAAAATATTCAACATTAGAGTTTATTAGTAATAGCAAAGTACCTACAGAATTGGTAGTAATGGATGGAACTGCAGTTGCCCAATCCATCAATATAGTCAATGTTTCTTGAGTATGAGACTTTTGTTTTTGAGACATTTGATCCCAGGGACTAAATTAAAGTTGATAAAAAGTTAAATATCATTTCAAAAATCATAATGGCTCACCTGATTCGAACTGCAAATACCACTTCACCTGATTCCTGATCAATACAAAGATGAATGCCAGGCTGGAATAGCCATTTGGGATTGGCATTGATAATCTCTGGATCATCAAAACAAAGTGGTTGCCTGTTTTTGACTTCAGCTGCTTTCAAATCAACAAGCAACTTAGGGTTTTTGGAGACATGGTGTAAATGAACATTGTCTCCATTATAGAGAGACTCAAGAATCTAAATGAAATAGTTGTTCATAGTATATATTCAAAATATAGAATAATCTTACTTTGTTCATTCCATCAGATATACCTTGGTGGTACATCTTCTCAAGGTCTGCCTTCTCTTTATCCTTGATAAGCTTCTGCCTCTTTCTTCTTGTTCTTCGCTGTTCACAATTTAAACAATATACTAATAAATAAATAAACACTCACAAGACTACTTTTGCTCATTATTGAATGGCTTCCAGACCCAGCCAGTTCTCCTTCTTCTAAGTCCAGTTTCAAAGCTGATATTAAAAAAATATATATAGTTACCCAAAAATCAAAAAAGAAAATAAGATTGACCTGCAGTCCCCTCTTTTACATTAATTAAATGTTAATAGACTATCAAACACAAGCCTATATATTACAACATACCTTCAGCTAATGGGGGATTCTCAACCTCTGAAGTGTCTTTGGAATTAAAGTTATAAACTGAGAAATGAGATCAAGTGGTAAGATAAAATAGAACCATACCAAAAGGATTCTTTTGGCCAGCAATTGCTTCTTCCATTTGATCAGATATAGTGATGATGTCTAAACATAAAGTACCAATGAGTTGTTAAACAATCAAACAATCTGCAACATACCTTCATCCTCCAAAGGATTTTCAATCCCAGGATGGTTGGGGTCAATGGCTATGCATTGTCAATAAAACTATAGTTCCACAATCACAATATAATATCTTACCTGCTGTAGTTCCAAGAATCTTTTTCAAAACCCAAATGTTGACATCCTAAAGCTAAGTGTAAGTTAATTCCAAGGTGATCAAGACTCTTGACTAACCTTTACTTTCAGTTGCCATCCACTGTTGGTATCAGATGTGGGATTCATTGAGATTTGTGTGATGTCCTTTGGCCTCAATAAGGTATGTCCACTCTGTCAGTGAAACAAGGAATACGAGGATACAGTGACAAGCTCTAATGGATGATTGCAGGTGAGTAGTAGGTCAGAAAGAACTGAAGCAAACCTGTTCAATGGGGTATTTTAGTGGCAAAGCTATCACACACAGCCCTGTAGTAAGCAGTTGAACACTGGCACAGCAGATTTGTGTGATGCACCTTTGGCCTCAATGAGGTACGTCCACTCTGCTGTCAGTGAAACAAGGGATGGGAAGAGCCAAAGTGGGTTGGGGTTGGGGCAGTGAAGCTATCATCCACAGCCCTGTAGTCAGCAGTCGAACACTGGCACCACGGATTCATGTGATGTACCTTTGGCCTCGATGAGGTGCGTCCACTCTGCCGTCAGTGAAACAAGGGATGGGGAGTGGTGTCGGGAAGAGCCGAAGCGGGTTGGGGCTGGGGCGGTGAAGCTATCATCCACAGCCCTGTAGTCAGCAGTCGAACACTGGCACTGCAGATTCGTGTGATGCACCTTTGGCCTCGATGAGGTGCGTCCACTCTGCCGTCAGTGAAACGAGGGATGGGGAGTGGTGTTGGGAAGAGCCGAAGCGGGTTGGGGTGTTTTCACGCACACCCCTGTAGTAAGCGGTCAACACTGCACTGGTGCCACGGGCAGATTCGTGTGATGCACCTTTAGCCTCGGTGAGGTGCGTCCACTCTGCCGTCAGTGAAACGAGGGATGGTGAGTGGTAGGTCGAGAAGAGCCAAAGCGGGTTGGGGTGTTTTGGCGGTGAACCCTGTAGTAAGCGGTCAACGCTGGTGGGACAGATTCGTGTGATCCACCTTTGGCCCCAACAAGGTGTGTCCACTCTGCCGTCAGTGAAATGAGGGATAAGAGGATGTAGTGACGAGCTCTATCAGATGGGTGATTGCGGGTGAGTGGTCTGAAGTTGGAAAGAGCCGAAGTGGACCTCCTTTGACGCACAGCCCTTTACTCACAGCTGGCATCAGCAAACGTGGAAACAGGAACGAAAACAAAACGCACCCCAATAGCAAACAATTGCACCCGTCATCTCCGGAAGTTATACTAGAATGTTTCGACTACCCATTCTCAGGCTGTCATAGTTCGTTTTCCACGCGGTTCCGAATCCCCGAAACGTTTCGGGATTTCTGTCCCCTCAACAACATTCACCCGTGGACCCACTCACTCATATACAAGGGCAGGTCATCAGGGCGGAATTCAGCGAATATGCCATCAACCCTTCTGAGCGCTCTTTTGAGTAGGAAAGTGCCGTACGAAGGTGTTCTGGTCCAATCAGAGGCTGCGGTGTGCCCTCGCCTAGGTTCGTCAAACCACGACGTAACAATTATGCTTCTGACAGGCTCAATGGCGCCCTCCACCATGACCGGCGGTAAATAGCCTTGGCGACTCGACTCTCCTGTCGAGCTCGTCTTCGGTACGTCCATTCATCCATAACGCTTCCGTGGCTCATATGTGTCAGGCGTCCTTCTTTCTAGCGCTTCTTATCTGCAAATGTTTACTCTCAAGCACCGTCTCAACATCCTTGGAGAGCAAGCGACTTTCGATCTCTGTCGCCATATTTCGACTGATGAGCTCTCTGCCGAGTTCGCGACGTACAAGCAATGCCCGCGAAACAAGAATAGATGTGACCACGCAAAACCATTGGACAACAACCAAGCAAACCGTGGGTTCATCCAACCGGGACCAGACGACACGATCGTACTCTACAGGGACTGACTATGAGCAGCAACAGCATTAATATTGTAGATGCCATGCGCCCGTCCTTTCCACACGTCTTTCCTGACGCAGTGCTACAGAACTTTGTATAAGCTCGTCACGCGGGATCTCGAGCATGGAACCACCCTGGCTGGATGGCGTGCGCGTGGTATCGCTCCTACTTGGAGAATGAACTACGACGTCGGGCTGGATGGATGCCCCGCTCCCATCCTTTTTCGAAAATCTCACGGGCTCGACGGTTCATCTTGAGCTGAAATCGACTGTCAAGATGATCAATCCCGGTTTCAAGGTAACGTGTATCTGCTCACTCCTCGCGCACGCAGCTTGATCCCGATTGTATAGGATCCCTACTTGCGGGACTCTACCAGCGCTCGCGAGATCTGCTGAGCCATGACGCAAACAAGAGTGGGGTCCCTTTGGTAGTGCTCGTGCATGATGAAGACATGGCTCGTGGACTCCTTTCACGTACAGGCATCAATCTTGACCTATGGTTCTCTGGGCTCTCGAATCTACTGCCAATCGTTCCCGTAAAGGTGCGTCGTCGCAGGCGCATTTATGGCTATTTCGTCTGATCCACACGCAGAGCCGATACAAAGTAGAGGAGCATACTCCCACCCTTGCTATCCCTACACCCAGCATCGTCGACGTGAAAACGCTCGTCAAAATCGTGATGCAGACCAACGCCGGCCGCACCGTCCCTCACAGCGCCAAAGTGCTACACATGCAAACGGACACCAAGGCGTGCCCCGACGACAGCCTGTACGTCCACCCTTGCTTGTCGCACGTTGTTCATTCACGCTCTCTGAAACTCAGGTTACTGCTACGCATGTGGACGTCGATGGCGGAGGGTCTCGCCATCGATGAGCAGCATAAGCAGCGCAAGGATTACCACCCCGACTGTGCTCAGGTAATCGCACCGCCCCAAACGCAGATAGCCAACGCAGACGTCGACACCTACGATATCCCACTCGAACCACCAGAGCAGACAATTTTTCCGACGACAATTGGTGATGCGTCCCATATGTGAAGCTTGAAGAATTGTTATGAATCGTGTACTACATACATATGTGTATTGATACATTCTTGCTCTCGCCGTCGCTTGCTGTCAAAAACAGGCTCGATGAGAGTGAAGTAAAATGCATACAAAAGTATGACCCACGCTGGCATCTGAAACAGACGGTTGCGCCAGAAAGCCATTTCAGGAGCTGCAATGGAAAGGTTGCTGCACCTGTATACAATGGTGCTGCGAAAACTAGGACAGATCCAACAGAGTGTGTGTCGACCATGTTCGGGACAATGCAGGTAGTAGCGACTGTCGCAACTAGCTCGTCGTCGAAAGAAAAAACACCTTTTCACGGGTAGAAGCAACAGTAGACGTTAAACCACCGACGCACCACATGATTGCTTTCTTCTCATTTCTTTGTTCTTTACGACGAAAACTTAGGTACTCCGCAATATTAACCTTCCTTTGTATTTGATGCCTTTGTTCTCAATCTCACGTCATCCCATACCCACTGACAAACATCGTCCCCCTCGGTGGTACCTCTTCCTCATATTCGCCCTCCTCAACACTAGCAAGACATCAGCAACGGTAACGGCAGGACTCACATGTACACCCACTTACGTTGCATCCCGGTATTGTTGGTATCCAGCGATCAGATCTTGCATGCTGGACGCTTCCGTGAATTATGCCCAGGGACATGAAGTTCGATAGCTGTCAGAGAACAAGGACACAAACCTCCATCTCATCCATACCCTCTTGCGTATATCAGTACAAGAAGGCTTTGCGTTTGAAGATGGCTGTGAAATGGTAGTTGACACGCCTGAAGAGCCCTTGAATGGCGGTTGAGTTACCCAAAAACGTGACCGCCATCTTGACACCGCGAGGAGGGATTGTCACACTGTGCTGACAGCACGTTGTTGGGAATCCACTCGAGGAAGTAGGCGGAGTTCTTGTTCTGCACATTCTGCATTTGCTCTTCCACGAAGCCTTGCCACGGAATACGGCGGTAACCTGCAGAGAAATCACAAGCTAATGACGAAGGAACATACGGTGTGGTAGCGACCATGTCTTGGGTCCGAGGCAGCCATCATGTTCTTGGCATCGAATATTTGTTGGGTCAACTCGGGGACGGTGACAACACGGTATTATTGGCTACCACGCGCCGTCAGGGGAGCGAGTCAAGTCATGAAGTGGGACGAGGGAATGAACTTGTCGGCCGCTTGTTAGTCGATGGGGGCGTGTCGAGAGCAAGAGGGCATCGAGCGAGGAGGTGACATCGTCCGGGTAGAGCGACGTGGACACGCTCTCGATCGGGCGACTGCGGACAATGTCGGAGGTGAGCTGGGGCGAGGAGAGGACACTGCGGAAATGGAAATGGCGGAGGCGGGGGTTGAAGCCGCAGAGACAGACTTCGAAGAAGCGGGCGAGGATGGGGTTTGCAGCGCATCGAGAGGGTGAAGACAGGAGCACTGTTGAGTTTTCGCCCGTACCCTCCTAGTAGAGGTATGGGGGGAAGCCGTCGTCTCCGTTTTGTCCCCAGTAGCAGTGACGAGTCAGTACTTCAGTCGCCATCGGGAGAGAACCGTATGCACGGCCATGAGCCAAGTATCATACATATTCAAGCAGTCTTCACTCGGAAACCTTGCTTGTCAGTTGCAGGTACCACTGAAAATAAATTTCCATGGGTCCATGGCATATTTTGCAGAAGATACGATGAATTTCCCATATCGCTCAATGTGTGAGTGTTTGCTATAGGGGACTTGCCACGTTGCATCAAGTCGCTTGATTGCGCCATCAAAAACGGCAAAGATGTCGTCGTCGTCGTCGGACCACGTGTTGACCGATCTGGAGGCGTAAGGGGTATATCCTCCTGTAGCCGCACCGGAAGATCTGGCTGTTTCGAGTTCAGGTCAATAGATGATGCCAGGAAGTAGTAGTGGGGAGACTTACGTTTGATATGTATAGCCGACCAAACGCGATAAGCCCTTCTTTGGCCTCTGCAGTACGCAGTGCCGTCTCGCGACTGAACCCACCAGCTGATATAAATACCCTCTCATCACCACCTTCACCACCATTCCATATGTCTCGCAAAAAGTCATTGTTGGCGGTTGCGTCTGGGTGACCGCCCGGCCCTCCTAACACGGGCTGTATTGTGTGAAGATAAGCTAGCTTTGGGTGCCTATCACGTAGAGCAGTAGCAAGGCATGCAAAAGTGGGTCGGGGGTCCGACATACCCATGTCTGGAAAGAAATGAGCACAACGTGTAGATCAGCGCAAGGTGCTCACCTTGGATAGTGTTCCAGGGACTGATACGAAGACCAACTCGGTCTTCCCCGACGGCATCCACAACGGCGTCGACCACTTCCCTCATGAATCTCGTACGCCCCTCTTCATCTCCACCCCATGTGTCTGTCCGTGTGTTGGACAACGTTTGAAGGAATTGGTCAGGGAGGTAGCCGTTGGCGCCGTGTATTGGATCTCGGATTCGGTCAACGGACGAGGTGGCTTCGACTTTTTGGGTAACGTGACGGATGATGCAGAGACGTATGGTGAAGGTGGATCCTGCTTCTCGAGGAAATCTATGTCGGCGGTACGTCCAAGGGCCCAGAGTTGAAGGAAGATGTACGATCCCTTGGCATGAACTGCATCCGTAACCCGACGTGATTCACCAACACTCCGTGAGACGGCTTTTGAAAAACAGTGATGAAGCAAGATGCGTACCTTTTTCCAACCTTTGATCTGCTCATCAGTGTAGATACCTGGGACATGAGCATAACCTCCTGCATCATGGGAGATGGTGGTGGCTTCCGTGATAAGCAAGGTTCCTGGCGCGGAACCACGCTGAGAGTAGTAGGAAGCGTGCTGAGGCCCGGGAACATGGGAGGCATATGCTCAGAGACGGGTCAAAGGGGCAAGGACGACACGGTGCTGGAGGGTCAACCGGCCGACTTTGATAGGCTTGAACAGCGCTGGCGTCTTCTGTATAGAGGTCATGGCTGATGTTATAGGTAAGAAAGGGCGGTGGTGCGTAAGAGTACTGTGAGCTGCTCGACCGGCATGAATCTTGCGCAATTTATAGTCGTCAAGAGATGATCACTCAGCGACGTGAGTGCTGATATACAAGCTGACTTGGTGGAACATTTGCATTTGCGAGAGGCCACCAAGCTGCATGATGGTACTTTCAAAGGGTTGGCCAACTTCTCGAAATTGATGATAGTAGGACGATTTGTCAGCCATTCGACACTGACTACTAGAAGTCCGAGTTGCCGCAAGTTTTCCAGGTCATTTTCGCATTAAAACATCGTCATCGCGATGGATAAGAATGTTGCAAGCCTTGCGGGGGGAATTCAAGTGATGATGAAATAGTAAGCGCGCGGTGACTTTGTCATGGCAAGTGTCCCGCGCCAGAAAGTGATGTCGATCGAAAATCCACAGGAATCCAGGACAACTGCAATTATCCACCAATATTCAGTAGGACAGTCTAGATAGAATATAAATCTCCCGCGTAGCAATAGTCATTTCATCTCCTCTTTGCAAGGACTCTCGCGATGCTTGCCTTGACGATGCCGATGACCTTCTCTACATCTTTCCTCGACAGTGCCGCAGTGGCAGCAATGCGAATCGTCGGGCGCGAATCGGTCAACTCTTGGCCTCTGAGGTGTTTACCATGCGTGATAAGCACCCCATTGGCAAGGCTATCGTCGACGATATCCTGCAAGACCCGTTCCTCTGCCTCATGGTCGGGGACGGGAGGAGTGACCATGAGATGCTGCTGAGTGTTACGGAAGCAAAAGTGGATAATAGGACTAGCCCGGTGACCGAGTACCGTGATTCCCTCGGCCCTGTCTAACACAGAACGGACAGTGTCAGTGTTCTCGTGAAGAACGGCGAGGATGGAAGGGGTATTTCGTAAGCGACTAATTGCCTCTGATGTTGAAGTGGCGAGAAGGGGTGGCATTGATGCGGAAAAGACAAAAGAAGTACCATTGATGCGCTATCAGATAGAAGGTGAATATGTCAGTCGTGCACCTCACCTGAGGCCTGATGTTCGGTGACGATGGAAGAACCAGCGCAGAAGCCACCAGACGAACATAAGCCGTTAGCGACAGAGCCCACAAGCATGTCTATCTGGTCAGCCTGGAGGAATGTTATAGACTACCGCCTTCATTTAGCCCGGTAAGAAACGTACTAAGACGTCGTAGAGCTCAGTCAAACCACGACCGGTTCGACCAACTGCACCGAAAGAGACTCTCTCATCAAGGATGAGTCGATACTTGTATTTGAGCTTGAGCTCGATCTATTGAGCGTTTTAATACAACAGACAAGTAGGACTGGATCATTTGACAAACCAGTTTGGGCAGATCACCATTTCCCCATCACGTTCAAAGATGCCTTCGGTGATAATGAAGCGACGTGTCAACGGGCCCTTGCGCTTCTTTCTCTCTTTCTCGATGCTAACAAGGACATCCTCAAAGTTTTTGAGATCATTGTGGTCATACCACCGAATCGTTGAACGAGATATCTGAATACCCTTTTGGATGGCAAAGTTCACGGACCGGTCCGCAACGATGACATCGCCCCGCTTGAAGAACGCGGGAATGACGGAGGAAATGGTCGAGAACCCTTGGGAGTACAGGATAGATCCTTCCGTCCCCCAAAATTCCGCAATATTGCGCTCCAAGTCCAGGTGCACGTCTACTTGGCGTGTGAACCAGACACTCTCGGCGCAAACGATTCGAACCCACCAACAGTGCCATAGAACCCTGGAGGACCGCAGCTTCCAAGACCGTACTTCCGCAACGTTTCGATAGCTTTCTCCTTGATTTGTGCGAGCCCAGCAAAGTTGAAGCTAGCCAGGTTGATGACCGGCTTGCCATTGGACAAGAGCTTGGGTTTGGGACCGATGGGGCCAGTTACGACGGGCACAGAGCTCAAGTCTCGTTGCTCCCACTCGTTCAACGGCTAGGCAAGGGTTTCAGGTGTCCATTCATCCACGAGTTCGTCGATTTCCTACGTGTTTCTCAACAAAATGCAACAGTCGTAACCATCGGAGAACCAACCTTTTCAGAAACTTGAATGAAATGTTTACCCTGTTTGTCCCCTCGTGTTCGTGATTGCAGTCGTCAGCGACGCTTCATTCCCGAAGCCCTATCTGAGGTGTCGTCGTCGTCGGCCTGCGGATGGCAAATATGACAAGGATCAATTCTAAAATGGTTCGCCCCGGCGTTTTGGTGCGAGGACTTGACGGATCGAATAGTAGTATGATGTAGCACGACGATTTGTCAGCCATTGGCAAGTCGTGGGAAATAGCCGTTCCAAAACTAGAATACTTACATTACCAGGGTGCTGATACCCCGCTGGAGCGCATCTTCAACCTCGTGGGTGCGGACGTCCGGGCATGGTACGACGAAATGCCGAAAACGATCACCGTCGACGAACAAGATCCACTTGCGCACTCGCCTAGGAGGCGTGCGCCCGTTCATGCAAATCGATGGGCACTTTCAAAGTGCGCGCTGTTTGACGTGTAGGTGCACAGCTCGAGATGGTAAGCGAGATCGTTGTGTGCTGGACCGACACCGACGTGCTGTTATCACAGGCATTTGTGAGGGGTGTCATGCTAACCTTGCAATGACGATACCTATGTCTTGGGCCGCCCGCGAAAAGGCGAACAGAGACTGCTCGACGCGCAGCGGATATGTGCGTCTTGTGCCTCGAGTGCGTCGAACGAGCCGATCGCAGGTATGAATAACGATTGTTTGTGGTTGTACGAGCGAACAAAGGCGGAACAAAAGGTGAGTTTCCTGGAGGGACTAGTACGGACGCTGGTAGAAGACTTGGACGTATCTTGAGTGTTGAGATCGGTGTACTAGGCAGAACTTGGGAATGATCATCACAACATACTTGGCAACCCGTACGTGACTCCCGGGCCGGGTCTGGTTACCGGACTACTAGACGCTGCCTTGCCTCAAGCTTTCTCCCAATCACAGCATCGAATCAAGCTCTAGCCAGTATGAAACCAAAACGTATGTTTCTCCTCCCCTTCGGCGCGAACAGCACTGAAATGATCATGTATAGTTCGCCCGGTACATTCAAGGGCAATACCCGTCCTCACCACGTTTAAACAGATTTCGGCAGCCCACAGGCGTTCACAATGTACTTGTTTCATCCTGTCCATGTACAGACCAGGGAAATGACGTGTCTACTACATAGTCGAGCAGCTGCGTTCACTGGGAGAATCCCTTGTTGCAATGTTCCACCAGCTCGTGGTAACGGGAGATCTCGATGAGGCTATTGTCTTTGGCCGAGAGGCACTCGAGCTTCGCCCGCAAGGACACCCCGATCGCTCCACGTCTTTGAACAACCTTGCGGTTCATCTCTCGACTCGCTACCACCAGCTCGGGGTGATGGTGGACCTCGATGAGGCCATTGTCTTTGGCCGAGAAGCACTCGAGCTTTGCTCGCAAGGACACCCTGATCGCTCCACGTCTTTAGGCAGTCTTGGATCGTATCTCTTGACTCGCTACGACCAGCTCGCGGCAATGGCAGACCTCGATGAGGCCATTGTCCTTGGCCGAGAAGCACTCGCGCTTTGCCCGCAAGGACACCCTGATCGCTCTACGTCTTCGAACAACCTTGCGGTTCAGCTCTCGACTCGCTACCACCAGCTCGGGGTAATGGCAAATCTCGATGAAGCCATTCTTCTTGGTCGAGAAGCACTCGAGCTTCGCCCGCAAGGACACCCTCGTCGGTCACCAAAGCTAAACTGTTCTTTTTCTAGCATGCGCAGAACAGACACAGGATGATGACGCTAACACGTCGTATCATGCGGTCAGCAACGGTTCTCGTCCTCTTGCGCAAACTTTGTCGCTGACTCGGGTTCTGTGTCATCGTTCTTTTCTTTTTCTGCATGAATCGGACGACAACCGTGCGCACAATTTTCTTTTTTCATAACATGACCTCGACCATGACTGGTTGATGTGTGCTTTGGACAGGTTTTGATCTCCGTCCGTTCTTGTACCCCGTGCGGTTTCCCTGAAAGTTTTGGAAGATCGACCAGGTGACGGCCGCGCTGCCCAACAGGTCGAACGTGGGACCTGGCGGCACTGGTACTGCGGGCACATCGTAGTCAAACGGGGATGGGGGCGTACGAGCAGCAAGCCAAGCTACTCATGGCGGATGCAACACGCTGGAAGGGCGTCGTTGGGTTCAGAATGGGAAGTTCCTGGATGGAAGGTTGGAACTCACTCATGCATAGCCACGCATAGCGGGCAAACGAGAACTTATGTATTCAGCCTCGATACATACTACACGTACATAGATCTCTTCTTCTTTGGCACCCCAAGTACGATTCAGCCAACCAGAATCATCTATCATGTATCTCCAAACGTCAGTCTGATCTTGTTCATTGCAGCAATATTGACGGGTAACGGTTCCAACAGCAGTTTACAACTAGACAAATTTGGCAACGCCGAGATATTTTGTTATCTGATCCTTTCGCTGCTGAACAGTAGCATTGTTCGGAAGGGTGGCAACCCGAGGTAGCTGGATAATGCGATGCATTGCTGTCCTAAATTACATACGTTACATAAATCAAAATTAATACCTCACCATCCACATGAACGAGCCCACCAGTTGCTGCACCAAGTGCATCACGGTTGTTGGGGTAAAGATTTGATATACGTTCATTGGGACCCATATATGTACCATTGAACGACGCAGATGAGTTGTAAAGCCTCATTGCTGCAAATCAAGCCTGTGGTTGGCAATGGATTAAGAGGGAGCGACAACCAATGAAAAAGAATCACACACTCTGCACGCACACCATTCACTCCTTCTTGCAGCTGTCTCATTTGCTCTTACTGTCGTGTAAGTTGTTCTTGTTGTGCCTGTAGCTGGCGCATGACATCATTGAATCGGTTGTTCATGCTGTCCTGTAATTCCTGGATTGCATGGTGTAGCCGCTGGCTTATATCACAGCAAGTGTCTTGTATTGTTGAACTATGTCGCATCTAACCGGCTTCAGGAACCGGACATTCAGATTGACCATCGAAGGTTGCTGGAGTGCCGCCATCGCGTGTGATCAATGTTGTGTTCAAAATCGAAGTGATTGGCTCGGCAGATGCCGCACACAAGCCGGGATCTACCAAGTACAAATCGCAGGCTGGAGCCTTGTGATGCTATCCGTCAGGTTCACAGTATGATAAGGAACCAGATTGATTTTTTCTTTCTCTGCCTAGTTGGTGTTGCTCACTTATCGCAGCTCGACATGACAATGTACCCATGACCTCCGTACGTTTCCTGAGCTCGACAGAGGATCTGGCGCTGAGGCGATACCATTAGCAACGTAAGACTGGTTAGCCCCAACCCACGTGTTAGAACTTCCCATATCAACCAAAAGAGTGTCTAGAATTACCCATCAGCCTAGATATCTAGAACGAGCAAATGACAAGCATACAGCGAGTGGGAGGGGTGCCAACACCGACCTCAGCTGTGTAGAAAAAAACGCGGTCAGAAAGATCGAGCGAGCCATTGACGAGGCTGGTGTCGTCATGGGGGGCATAGTTCAAAAATTGGATGCGAGCTCGTTCTTTCTTAACAAGTTGGGTGACGCCAACCATGTTGATTTTGGTGGAGATTGTGAGGCTAGCTTTTCCTACATCGCGGCTGAGAGGGCTTGCATGCACCAAGCCTAAGGATAACAGCCAGGATGGCAAGAGGGTCATGGCGGGGAAGTACATCTGCGTCCGGTGGTATGCTGAGGAAGGAGGACAACCACTCGTGTATCTTTTAAAGCCATCACGGAATAAACAGGTCGAAACATGGAACATACGATAAGATTCAGTTTCCAAGGTGCCCGTTCTCAAATCTCCAGAGGAAAAAAAAAAATTGATTTCCCGCCTTGTGAATTCGGATTCGTTTCAGATGCTTGTACTACGCGATCAAGATTCAAGAAAACGTACCACATTGGAGTCCACAACCGTGACACTGACAGTGGATTGTGAGTGACAC
>JBBPJP010000648.1:0-17360 GCA_038088775.1 Boletus barrowsii | reverse complement strand
TGGAGGGTCTCCGCGTACTTGGGGAGCTTTGCGACGGTGATGAGGGCCTTGAGGTTATCAGGGACCTTGTGCTGGAGCTGCTCCAGCTGGGTGAAACAGGCGTTTAATTTGGAGAATGCGGGGCCAGGATGGTTGTTGTCGGGAAAGGTGATCCTGAGCATGATCTTCCACTCGGTATAGGTGGAGGCGAGGGAAGCCTTGTCGTATTGTTGTTTGAGCGAGTCCCAGAGGGTCTTGCCCGTAGAGTTGGTGGTGAAGCGGGAGGCGACGGATGGTTTGAGGCAGAGAGCGATAGCTCCCAGGGCCTTATCATCGTCTTCATCCCACTTGTCCTGCGCCTCTGGTTCCGTGTCGGCGGGGCGAGTCCTGTTGTACATCTTTTGCCAAACACTGATGGCACAGAGGTACAACTCCATGTCTTGGCTCCAACGCTTGTAGTTGGTGCCGTTGAGCTTGGGAATGGTGGCGAGGACAGAGGACATGTTGATAGTAGGTTCTGTGGAGGTGACGTGTCAGCATGGTACCGATGAAGGGAGCGAGAAAGACGTTCACATCACTGAACATCAGAGCTCTTAGAATATAGGGTCATAGCGACCCCCTACATCTAGAGTCTGGTGGCAGTTACACCTTGAGCGTTGCCGCATCAAAGCATGTCCGGCATTTCTGCACAGGACAGCCAGTGTCCAAGGTGTTCACCTAGAGTGACGACAGCATTTCCGCACAGTTGGAGCTCAGGGCTCATAACCTGTTGCAATAGCAGGAATCCCAGTGTATACACCAGTATTCCTAGGAATCAGTCATAGGGTACTTACCTTGTGACTGAAGGGTTTCTCAGAGATGATAGTGGTAGCAGATCAAGAGAGATATATTATATTCAGACTCAGCAGAGTCTTATATATGCTTTGTAATGCTTACTTAATATAGGTCACGTGACTGTAAGTACACGTCCTTTCAACAACAAGATCTAATGAACAGAGATATATGGAAGTCAAACGGACTACAGTGTATGGCATTACAGGCTGGAGTTGGATTATGGACAAGGTGGCCATCCTTGGAGAGGAGAGACCCCCCATTGACCCAGCTTTTGAGGAATCCTTGGCCACTCTGGTCTGGATTGAGGACACCCTCACCACCATTCCTAGCCTCATTGATGTATTTGACATCATCCAACTTCTCTCCTTGACATATCCCTCCTGCATCTTTACTACACACCAGTGTCACTGGTTTGCCCAGGCAATCTTCAAGTTGTTATGGAGGTCCTATCAGTATGGTCAAATAATTGACCATGATTATTTCCTGAGGCTGCTTGGCTCAACCTCTGTCCCATCCAACATACTCAAGTTTGCAGAATACAAGAGGAATTGTACAGACATATGGCAGACAAGGGGCAGAAAGGAAAGTGTTGTGAACATGTCATCACATCTTCCTTCATCCAAGTCAGTTGCTTGTCTTTTCCTCTTTTTTTTTTTTGGCCTGGTATTGACCTGCATGTATGTGTGTGGCAGGTTGCATATTGTCATCATATCCATTGTGATGATGGTCATTGGCATGCTGATCATGCTGGTCTTCTGATGGAGCTACAAAGGGAAAAGTGAGCAAGGCAACATCAGGTTTGGTTTTGGTTTAGAACATTGTGAACTATAAAGAAAAGGCAAATTTCTTTTGTATGATGGTCAGGGTTTCTAGTGACTGGTGAAATAATACAAGTCATGGTCACTTGACGACTACTCAGTGTTTGGGAATGACAGACAAAAACATACCCAAGGCCTTGCTCAACTGACCACTCTTCTAAAACATCAAATTGACTAAGTGACTTGCCTATAAAGGTGAAATTTGTGGTTGGGTTTACCACTACTGGTGATTCGCCCACTTCTGACAGTTAATGAGGTCGCTCAGGGGATAATATTTGCTTCCGATTTGTATATGAGCGAGGACAGCCAAGAATACGCCTGCAGGAATAGTTAATCACTCAGGCACCTTGCATCAGATCCGGGGACATACCAACAAACAGAACACACGGAGGAGCCATGGGGGCCAACATGCACCAGTTGTTGTTGTGGTGCATCTTATGGAGAGGTTCTGGATAGCCCGACACCACTATAATGGAATGTAATTATCTACAAACAACTCGCGGTTGGAAGACTGATATTAGCGACGAGGATACATAGCCCGATGCGTAATCTGCAAGGTTCTTAGCTGAGGAAAATCTAGGTGTGGCTGGGAAGTATACCCTGTATTCAGAAGGTCGGATGCATCAGATACAGTTGGCTCTCGGTGATTGTCCTAGCAACTTGTAAGGGGATCTATACCTAGTAATTCTATCCATGTTGACACAATCAGCACAGGCAGAGGGACCATGGACTACAGCATGGATTTCTGGTGATCCCCGAGTCTTGGGACAAAATGCTCAGGGGGCAGAGAAAAAGGACAGACAGTTCACTCAATTGTTTCGTGGCGGCAGTTTTGAAAACGGCATTTGCCATCCGACCGAGGATCCCATGGTCTAGCAAGTCCTCGCCTGTGCTATCTGCTTCATCCTATCAATCCAGAGACACCCACAACACAAAACAACGTATACTTACCGAGTACGTACAATGTTTTATTTATGGTGTCTCCGAACATGTGAGAACGGGTTGGGGGGGGCTAGAACCAGAAGCGTTCTACATAAATGACTTGAACACCATCCGGTGAAGCCGGTATCTGTTCATGCGTGAGCGCATGTAGGGAGGGGGTGAATGCAGTGAGAGTCGGAGCAGTCACAGGCTAGGGTGCTGGTGGCGACGCTACTGGAGCCCGTTGTGGTGGTGGGTTGGGCCAAGACGTCGAAACCTGCCGCGGCACAGCCAACACCTTTGGGGGTCTCTGCGCGCCGCTCGTACCTCGCTGTCCGCAGGTGGTGGACGACGCGTTGAATCGCTGGAATCGGTCAGTTCGATTGTGTCACTGGCCCGTTGTCTGGCCATCGCTAGTGGGTACGAGTGTGCCGTTTCTTGATCGAAAGTCGTGTGCCTTCAATGGTTGCCAATTGGGCGTGAACGTCCATGTGCGCGATTCGTTCATCAGATCGCCTGCCAGATTCACATGAGATGGCACGTTGAAACCAAAAATGTGCGTGAAACACGTACTAGAGAACCCGTCACCAACGGGGTCAATGTAATCGCGGCCATCATAAATAACCTCATCGGATGCATCAGCGGCATGGCTTGCACTGAACGCTCTTGCAATGTCACCGGCGGACCGCGTCGCGCCTTGTGCTTGTGTCTTTTTCCCTTTCCTTGTCCCACGCATTGGCTTCTTAAACCCTCTGTGGGAGCGTCTTGGGAAAGCTCGAGGTCACGGCAGTCTCAGAACGCCATTTGGGTCAGTCACAAGGCAGGCCGACGCGTGATGGTCCAAGTTGAAGCTTGGAGTTACTCTGCCAATTGGCCAATACAGACACTCTACTCTGCCCAGAGTAAGACCGACACTCTCTTGTTGACAGTTGTCTTCAGTCGTCCGTCACCCAGTACTCAGCATTCAGGCTCAACAATGTCGCTCGTTCTCGCATTCGCACTCAGTGACTCGTTCAGTGGATTTAGATGATCGTGTGGACGAGGAGGAACACATGACCCTTCCAGCACGCGTCGTATAAAGACTTCCCAGCTCAGAATCGAACAGAGTCCAAATGGCCCTCCGTCTTTTGCTCGCCCTCTCTCTCCTCCACAGCGCTTGGGCGCTCTGGCCCATCCCCACCGCCCTCAGCACTGGTAACACCGCGCTCGTGCTCTCCCCAGGCTTTCACTTTGACCTCGCCGTTCAAAACGCGCCTGCAGACCTCCACAACGCCATCCAACAGGCGCAGTCCTACCTCGAGAACGACAAGCTCGGTCGTCTCGTCGTCGGTCGCGGTGCAAACGACTCTGCCGCGCTCACCAACGCCAAATCGCTTCCCTCGCTCCAACTCTCCCTCGCTTCCGGCGCGACTGTCAACCCCATTGCCACCGAGTCTGTCAAACCCCTCGGCACGCGTAGCGAAGACTATGTCCTCACCGTCCCGGCTGATGGCAGTCCCGCGACACTGTCTGCCAACTCGACATTGGGTCTGTATCGCGGCTTGACGACGTTTGGCCAGATGTGGTACTATTATGGTGGTAAGACGTATACGCTCGAGGCACCAATTTCGATCGAGGATGCTCCTGCTTATGTGCGCACCTCTTTTTCTCTTTGTGTAGTGGTGGCCGTGTACTGACGCGACGCGGCACAGCCTTACCGTGGATTTGGACTCGACACCTCCCGAAACTAGTGCGTACCAAGTTAGTGTTTTCTCGGTGACTGTGACTTCATATTGGGTTGTCTAGTTTCCCGATTGCAGACTTGCAAAGGACGCTCGACGCGATGAGTTGGGTTAAGATCAACACTTTCCATTGGCACATCGTCGACAGCCAGAGTTTCCCGCTCGAGGTCGCTCAATACCCGCAGCTTGCTGCCAATGGTGCCTACTCTGCTGATGAGACCTACAGCGAGAGCGACGTGCAAAATCTTGTCCAGTACGCTGGAGAAGTGCGTTTCGTTGTTTTGTTTCATGTGATTCATTGCTTATTTCGCGTATGTCATTGGTAGCGCGGTATCGACGTCATCATGGTGCGTATGATCGGATAAGTATCGGGTTGCAGCTGACTCGGTCCTCAGGAAATCGATACCCCAGGGCATACCACCGTTATTGGCACGACCTACCCTGAATACGTCGCATGCATGGACGCCACTCCTTGGTCAACCTACGCCAACGAGCCTCCGGCTGGCCAGCTCCGCTTCGCCCTCCCCGAAGTCGTCAAATTTGCCACCTCCCTCCTGAGTAGTGTCGCCAAGACCCTTCCCTCGTCCTACTTTAGCACCGGCGGTGATGAGCTCAATACCAACTGCTACGTCAACGATACCCTCACCCAGCAACAACTCGAGTCGGCCAATACCACCCTCGCGGGTGCCCTTGCCACGTTTGTGAACAGCACCCACAGCGCACTCATCGCGGAGGGCAAGACACCTGTGGTGTGGGAAGAGATGGTACTCGTATGGAACCTGACACTATCGAAGGAGACCGTCATCATGTGGGGTTTCTGACATTCGACAGAGAACACACGCTGATTATCCATTGATAGGACCTGGATCTCATCCGAAGACGCAGCTGCCGTGGCCAACTTGGGATATCGTATCGTTCACGCGCCGTCCAACTACTTTTACCTCGTGCGAACTTTCCTTTTTTCGATGCACCTCTTCGTGATTCCCATCATATAGGACTGTGGTGCAGGTGGGTGGTTGGGGGGCTTTCCCACTGGGTAGGTCATGTGCCTGTATCACCCATACGATCAAGGCGACCGATACTGTTACTTCATCATTTAGAAACAGTTGGTGTGATCCCTTCAAGACGTGGTCCGAGGTAAGCAGTAGTCTGCATATGCTACGGTCCGGACCCTGCCGAACATCTCTCCTAGGCCTACACCTTTGATCCGCTCGCCAATTTGACCGAGTCCCAATATTCACTCGTTCTCGGAGGTATGGTTCTCTTTCGTCCTGCGATGCGTGTTGGGTCGTTGACAACAAGACAAGGTGAACAAATTCTCTGGGCCGAACAATCCGGGCCAGAAAACCTGGACTCGATCGTCTGGCCACGCGCTGCCTCCTCTGCCGAGATATTTTGGAGCGCGAAGCAGCCTTCGGGTGCACCTCTCAATGTGTCCGAGGCGTTGCCACGTCTTCATGTACGTGTTTCGTTTGTCTGCATGATGTCGATGTCTGGTTTCTGACATTGCCGTGTTGAACAGGACATAAGGTATAGGATGGTACAGAGGGGTTTGAACCCAATCAATTTGCAACCACAGTGGTGTGCGCTGAGGCCGCATGCGTGCGATTTGCTTGCTTGAATACATTGAATTGGTCCATCGGTGGCATTTCATGATGGATCGATTGTTCTTTTGGATTCACGCGGTTCGGCTGTCAGAGTGTCGTTCATTGAATACCGTAAAAATTGAGTTCATGAAACTTGATATGTGACATTATTTCGGAAAGAGGCAGTGTTCTGGGACGTTTGCACTGCGCACAGTGCGCAGGCAGGTTGTGTAGCAGTAACTTGTAGTAGGCCACTTCAAAACTTCAGTACTTCAGTGCTCAATTCCAATCATGGTACTAGCGCTTCAGCACTGCCTCGGTCAGACTTGATGGCGTTTGTGCGTGTACTACTACGGCTCCATGTCGGTTCAGGCTTAAAGTTGACCGTGGGTTCTCTACCCATTTTTTCTTTCGTGGAGAGGGGATGCCACACACACCAATTCTAGATGGACAAATATCTTCTGAAACATCCGATCATTATGATCCAGCGATCATCCCGACGTCCACAACGGACTCGGATTCGGACGAAAGCATACCCACATCAAATATATGGGCCAGGGCCTGGCAATCGAAGAAATCAAGAAAAGTCTCCGAGTCTCAGGTAAGTAGTAGGGGAACAATCCTCCAAGCGATATACACTCTTATGTATTCAATAACCTTCCAACATTAGGTGTACCCTCTAGAAAATGGAAGCCAGTCGGCTCCAAACCGCGAGAATGACACTATTTCCATGAATGCAGGTGGCATAAGGCTGGTCCATGACGACTCTCCAGAACCTTCACGCCCGAAGCCCAACCGGGATGCTGAGGCAACAGCGGGAGAATCGTTCGTTTTTGGTGGAAAACTACGATCCGGCTTGCACGACTCGGAGGATGAAGAGGGTGGACTTTTCATTCCCAGTCCGCCGGAGACGATTGACTATAGCTCGGGACCTGGTAGGAGTGGAGCCGTTGATGTTTCATCGTGGTCTCATTGCTTTCATGTCTTTCACAGATGCCAGCTCGGAGAGCTGTGATTCGTCGCCCAAACCTCCGGTCTTCCCCACTCCGTTTGTTACTTCCACCACCAGCCGAATCCAGGGCGGAAAAGGCAAAGATGTCTGGAACATGGGACAGTCCACCATCGCGGTGCAACCTAGGCGATACGAGGTGGGGTCCTCTCGAGGCAGCGTCCCAAAGAGGGTGAGATTTTGCGACGAAACACGCCTCCCCGCAATGACCACCACTTCACCGGCCGTCGAAACTCGGATGGTTGCAGTCAAGTCCAGGTCTGACGACGCACAAGAACACCTCCTTCAAATACAGCGCTGCCATCGCGAAGCGAGGGACCGCTTACTTGACTTTATGGAGGATGAATTTGAGGATTATAAAGGTTTCTGTGAACAATACTTTAAAGGGTTGGAACGGGAAATAGAGAGACTTCAGCAGGAGCTGGAGGCATCAGCGGCTGAAATGACCCGCCTCGAACAGGAGCTCGCCAACATACAGCACCGTGATGAATCTTGGTCTCCCGCGGAATCCGGTAGGAATGCAAACACGGATGTCTTATTTATCTCACCACCGTGTCTTTCATAGACAGCGACTCAGAAATGAATGATTTGAACAGGACAGATCGTCCTGTTACTGATCTTGCTGCATTATTAATGGAGGATTCCATGTCGCCTGGGCCAAGCAAGGTGGAATCCTCTCGAGGCGTGGTCCGAAGGGGGCCAGCATTTCATCATGAAGCACCCATCCGCACAGTCGCCACAGCTGACGAAACCTGGCGCTTAATGGTTGCGGTGAAGTCCAAGTCCGAAGACGCACGGGAACAGCTCCTTCAGATACAACGTTTGCATCGCGAAGCAACGGAGCGCTTACTTGACTTTATGGACGTTGAATTCGAGGATTATAAACGCTTCTGTGAGGATCACTTTAAAGCGTTGGAGGACGAGATAGAGAGGCTTCAGCAAGAGCTGGATGCATCAGTCGCTGAAACTGCTCGCCTCCAACAGGAGCTTGCTAAGATCCGGCACGAATCTTGGCGGTTTACGGGACTGTCAAAGCCCCTATCCGTAGGAACTACACGTTTACCGGTACCGCCATCACCATCCGGAGTCGTGGTAGAAGAGACGCTTGCCGTGATGGAACAGTCCTATCGTCGCAAAACGGATCACATGCTTAGGATTATGAAGGCCCGACTTGAGGAACATATGCAGCACGAGCGTATCCACGAAGATCAGCTCAAGGATCTTCAGACAGAAAATCAGGAGTTTGTGCTACGTGTCTCTGCCTTGGCTTCTGAAAACGCCGTGCTCAAGACCCAGCTCGCTTCTCTTGTTAACCGTGCAGGACCCGCATCACAGCACGGCGAAGTAGATGCTAGCACTAGCACCACTGCTATCACCGCTATCGTCGCCACAATCACCACAATCACCACCCGAATCGAACGGTGGAAGGACGGAGTTATCGGGGACGAAGGACAGGCCACCATCGATCTGGACCAGCTCTTGCTAGACCTGTCCAATACCTCTTCCCAGATCACTGAACTTCAACAAGACCTTGCAGAGTTGTCAGAGGTCCGCAACCAGCTGCATGTGACATCGTCGCTCCTCGCGGAGAAAGATAGCAATCTCAATGCCGTAGTCGTTCAGTTGAAGAACACGATTGTCGCTCTACGCCGAGACAACGAGAAGCTTCGTAACGACAACTCCGTCGCTTCCACTCGAGTTGCTGGACTCTCTCGGAATCACGACTTGCTGTTAGTGGACCTCCAGGTTGCGCGCGACCAGCTGCGATTCAGAGAGTCGTCCATCGAAGAGAGTGATGGTGCAATCGCCTCTCGTACCACGGAGGTTACTCAGTTGAGGCGGTCTGACGTGGAAAAAACGAAGCAGACCGCTATTTTGCGTGAAGACCTTGCGAAACTCCAGAGAGAGACATCCTTCCAGATAGCAGAACTTCGGAAGCGCTATGACACGCGGTGCAAAGAGCTCGACTCTGTCCTGAACGAGCTCCGAGACAACCAGACCCTCGTTGTGGAGAAGGACCACACAATCGTTACCCTCAATAACGAAGTTGAGAAGTGGAAGCA
Organism: Boletus barrowsii; assembly: GCA_038088775.1. Taxonomy (NCBI): domain Eukaryota; kingdom Fungi; phylum Basidiomycota; class Agaricomycetes; order Boletales; family Boletaceae; genus Boletus; species Boletus barrowsii. Next base: position 8,429 of record JBBPJP010000648.1, on the reverse strand, counting down.
CCTGGATGCTGCCAAGATTGAACAGCTGGATGCTGAACGGCGGGATAAAGAGAAACTTGAGCAAAACATCCCAACCTCCTCTCGGATAGTCGCTCTCCAGCAGCGTTGCGACACGCAGTCGAAAGAGATAATCTCCCTTTCCAATGAGCTCTATACCAAGGTCTTACTACTTGCGGAGCAGGAACATTCCATCAGCTCCCTCACCACCGAACGCGAACAGGCGAGGCGCAGACTCGCTGTAAAAGAGGAATTGGTGGAGATCGCACGCCAGGATGCTGAGCAGTTTAGGCAGAAGTTCTTCTTCGCATGGGACCAAAAGACGAGTCTCCAGAAACTATTCGATTCGCGGCTGGTAGAGCTTCAGAACCTCCGCATAGAACTCCAGCAACTCCGATTCTTCGTCACGGGACCTCACGACGCTACGCTATATCTCACTCATGCACTGGAGGAAGAGAAGAAGCAGGTAGAGGTGCTTCGTCGAGACATTGCCACAGTCACCTCTCGAAATAACGACCTCCAGAGCAAGATCCGCGCGGTCATCGACGACTTCGCACCAAAGTCGTCTCAATACGAAGACACAATTGCTTCTCTCACCGTAAAAATCAACCAGTTGAGGGATGCGGTTGCTGACAAGACAGAGCAGATCGAGAAGCTGCAGCAAGAGTCACCCATTTCCACCTCTCAGCTTCAGGACCGCCATAAGGCACTGTCGGACGAGCTCGCCTCTGTGAGCAACAAGCTCGTGATCAGCATAGCATCCAACGAAGAGAAAGATTTCAAACTCACTACTTTCATGGACGAGGTCGTGGGGTTAAAATGCATCAATTCTTTGGGCGACGAACGTATTGCGGCTGCAAGCAAGCAACTCGAGGACCTCCAGCTAGAGTCGACAGATGCCCGCTCTCGAATCGCCAAGCTACAGCACGATAACCAGATACAGCTCACAGAACTTGACTCTCTCCGAAATCAGCTCAAAGCGATGACGTCGAACGGCGATGTTACCATCTCCTCTCTCACTACCCTGTGTGCTACTAAGGAGGAGGAGCTCATGACCGCTCGCGGAGAACTTGATCAACTCCGTCACGAACGGGACACTTCATCCTCCCGGTTCGCTGAATTGCAGCAAGTGCTTACTTCCCAGACCAAGCGTTGGCAGCAATTAGATACCCCCAAATCGGTGCGGCTCACTACCGCACACGCTGGGATTGAGCAGCTCCGCCACGAGCTGGACACTTCGTCCTCCCAAATGGACGAATCAGAGCAGGAACTTGCTACGAAAACGGTGGAGGTCATCCTCACACGCGCTGAACTCGAGAAGCTTCGTCGCGAGCTATCTACGTCATCCACTCAGATGAAGGGTTACCAGGTGAAGCTCGCTTCCCAAGTCGAGCGCAACGCTACTAAAGCGGAGATGCTCTCCCCCATGCGCAAGAAACTCAAGCAGACCCAGCGCGACTTGGGCGCTTCGTCTTCGCAAAACACCGACCTGAAGGAGTCAAATGGGCTCAAGTTTCCTCCTGTACATCAGCGCGAAACCCAACCGGACGGCAGTGTGCCACACATGACCGCACACGCGGACACGAGGATGGCCAAGATACTGCTGAAACTCAACACGGAGGTTCAGCAGAGCACCGCATTGAACATCAAAAAGTGCACACGCTACTTGAGCTCACTTGATAACGAGGTCGGTGCAAACGCGACCAGTTGCACCGCACCGAAACGTCTTGGTCGTTCCTTTCTCATCTTTCTCCTCACGTTTCCGCCGCTCTCCGGTTGCGTTATCAGTCTTGTTACTTTACATTGCTTCCAGTTACTTTCCGTCCTTTGATTCTCTCGTGACGTGCGGCACGTGTCATTTGCCACTGGATTACTTGTTGACTACTGTTTGCGCCTATGAGTCTCCCTTGATGATGTCCGGGTGGCAAAAGAACCATTTAAAGTTGGTACCTGGAACGCGCGCCTCCTTATGAGCTGATCGATCGATCGATCGATAGTGCACCGCGGAAGCTCCAACGACTGAAAAGTCCAAGGGCGGGTTCAATTGAAAGATGTCTGGAATAGTAAGTAAATTTTATACTATGCTTTTTCAAGTGTCTGACAGAAGGTCTGCATCGCGGCCGGGTCCACTTCTAGCCTGTAAGTAGATCCCGCAATGAGAGCTGAGCGGAACGGCCATCTCACAAACCATATCGTACTAGTCGCATTCGAGCCAGCAAGTAGGTGGTTTCCACTCAGCGGTTTCGCAGTTGACTCATTGACCGTGACCGTCTCGTCCTCTAGAATGTGCGTGGTCGTCGACTCTGCATTCATGCCTACTCAGACTATGTTGTGTTGGTGGGATTCCATCTAGGTTGTGAGTGATCAGTGTCAACCTTCTGTTAGTATTACAGCCGTCACTAAGATCATGTCTGGCATGTCCCGTCCCGTCTTAGCGAGTAAGTAATTATCGGATCTGTGTTACCACAGCCCTCTCTCATTAGTAGTGTGCTTGTCACATGACATCTAGACCGTAAGTGATCGTCGATCTAGTGAATTTGCAGTCGTCTCACATACTCGTTATCTAGCCCGTGAGTATCGTCCACCTGGTAGTTTTACAGCTCATTGATTATGCCCTACTCGTTACATCTATCCAGGGTGTGAGTGACTGTCGGCTCCGCGCTTTCACGGTAGTCTCACGGACTGCGTATGCCTTATTCCGTCTCATCTAGGATGTAAGTGAGCGCTCACTCTGTGCTATCAAATCCGTCTCATGGACCATATCGTGCTGTCGCATCCAATCTAGTTCGTGAGTGCTCGTCTACTCTGCGCTCTCACAGTAACCTCAGTCCGCATTGTGCCTGTCGCATCTCATCTAGTTCGTGAGTGGCGATCGGCACCATGGTTCACAAACATCTCACACATCGTATCGTACTTTTTGTTCCCATGCCACCTAGGCTGTAAGTCATCCCTTGTAGTCATCTCATAAGCTTAATCGTGTATATTGCATTCGATCTAGGCCGTGAGTAATCTTTGAACTCGTAGTTCCACAACTGTCTCACAGCATCGTACTACCCGTCTCACCATGTCTAGCGAGTGAGTGATCGACGTAGTGATTTGTGGCTGATTTCATAGAACGTTTCGTGTCTGTTGCATACCTTCCAGGGCGTGAGTGCCATCAACTCTGACGTCAAAGTCCGCTCACAGATGGTATCTTGTTACATGGGATCTAGGCCGTGAGTGTTCATCGACTTTGTAGCTTCACAATCGTCTTACAGACCTCTTTCGCATCTTGTCCAGCGAGTGAGTGATCATTAACCGCGGGTTCACAACTGTTTCACGGACCATATCCGCGTTTACATACAACCTAGCTTGTGAGTGATCGTTGACTCTATGTAATCGCAGCTCCCTCACGGACCGTCATCTAGCGAGTGCGTGATCATTGACCACGTTGAATCACAACCGATTGATAGACTCTTTTGCACTTGTATGCCATCTAGGCCGTGAGTTATCATTAACTCCTCGCATTCATAGCTGCCTTACAAATCGCGTCGTGCTTGTCTCACCGCATCTAGGAGGTGAGCAATAGTTTATCTCATATCCGTCTGCTTATTATATCTCATCTAGGTCGTGAGTGATCGTCAACCCCGGCGTGTTTTCGCCCCCTTCTCACCGACTGCACTGTGCTTGTTGCATCCCATTTAGGAAGTGAGTGACACCGAATCCGCATTATCACAGCCATCTCACAGATCGTATTTTGCTTCGTTCGATCCTCTCTAGAAAGTGGGTGATCGTCGCTTCACCTTCCATGCCCTCTCACGGGACTGTATCTTATCTCGGCCCCTGTCTAGGAAGTGAGTGTCTGTCAACTCTTAGTCTCACAACTAGTAAAAATTCATATTATGTTTGTGCTATTCTGTCTAGCTCGTGAGTGATTATCTGCCTTCTTTCACTCATCTCTCAGTCCGCATCCTGTTTGTTTCCGACCCCGCAGGAAGTGAGTGATCGTCGACTCCGCTATCACGGTTATCTTACAAACCTGTGTACTTGGCGCGTTCATCGTAGGTTGTGAGTGACTGTCGAACCCCTGTTTTGACGACTGTCTCACAGCACTGTATCGTGGTTGTCCATCCTGTTTAGAAAGTGAGTGACTGTTAACTCCCATACTTATGGGCTTTCTCATCCTGTTTTTTTTTTTTGCCACGGCAGAACCAAGAAATCGCGCGCATAAATTCCGCCCTCCGTACATTGCAAACTAAACGTGATGCCGAAGTCGCTTCTCTTCAACGCGATAAAGCTGATTTGCGGTCTGCGCTCGATGCCTTAAAGAGAGATATGACCGAGGCCAACCAGAGATTAACCCCGGGAATTGGCGCTTTTGAACAGTGGATGTCCGAGAGCTCTGTTGACGCAAATAGACCCATCTCAGCCGGCGACTCATTGATTTCGTCAGGTGACACCTACAGCGCGCTTGTTCATAATGCGCTTATAGGGACACGTTCGAAAAACTGGACTCTTGCTTATGAGGACGCGAAAAAGGTGAATTTGGATCCCTCTGCCTGTACTTACGATCCCTCATCGACGTGTCAAGTCGATCGACATTCGGCCATCTGCTATGGGCTATATTTCCAAGGCCCTCGCACAAGTCGGTAAAGGCGAATTGGAGGATGCGATGCAAGTAATCGATCTCGCTTTCGGGAACTGTCATCCGAACGAGAGTCATTTGTTGTTACTCATTAAGGTTTGTGATCTATACCCATGGCAACTTTTTGACACATCTGAACATCTATGTTCTGTAGGCCATCGCCTTATTCTCAGCCGGGAAATATGATAATGCCATCTCACGCGTACACGACTTGATTTCCATTTCGAAAGACGACGAAACAGTGTATTGTTGTACCCAGGTATTTCATGCGAGATTCGACTTTAGACATATGATAATTTCCCCGTAGGTTGTTGGAAAAATGTACCTGATGCAAAGTAATTATGAAGGGGCGGTACAGTCACTTGAACGAGGTCGGAGTCTTGCTTCATTCTGTACCGGCTGTCATCTGGAGACTATAGCAACCGTACGCTACTTTTCGGCCACCCTTCTGATGTGTGCTGACTTGTGGCGAGATATTTGGATGGGCCTTCGACGGGTTTCAAGTTACGATGCAGCGATATCACTGTGAAGCCCTCCGCGCAGCGGGTCGCGCGGAGGAGGCTGCAGTAATACTTCTGAAGATCCTCGATACATTCAGCAGGGATGTCCATACGAGTAACGTACAACCAGAGTGGGTTACAAGTAAGTACCGACACGCGAATCACCTCACCAAGATGTAGATAACATGCACTTTCAGATCTCAAGAAAAACTGTATTGACATGCTCGAAGCATACGGCGACAAGGCGCTCAGCTCGGAGAAATACGAAGAAGCGATTGCACGCTACTCTACTGCATTGTCTCTCGGTCCTTCAAGCCCAAAAGAGATCCTACTGAAACGTAGCAAAGCGCGAGCTTTGAAAGGATTGTGGGAAGATGCACTGACGGATGCGGATGAAGTGGGTGCATTGTGTCGTACTTGAGTGTGGCTTACTCGCTTATCGTCCCTATCTCTCTCTATACAGGCGATTCAACTGGACCCGTTGTCGCATCTGGGATACGAAAATAAGTATATAGCGCTTTACGGCGCGGAGCATTATGATGCAGCAAATAATGCCCTCCTCCGCATGTTTTCAATCATGGAGAAGTCCTCGGATGAAGAAATACGCCGTATGTATTCCGACACTATCCTGAAACCATGCATCCGAAACGATGTGTTCCACAGGACTACGAGAAGAATATCCCACTCCGCGCAAAATAATTCACGCCATAGATACCGCCATTCGCGAGATCTTCAGCTTCTGTCCGCTTGTCCTCATTGATCTGACGACTGGCCGACTATGTGATGCGCAGGAGCGGATACGGCTGTTTGAATCAGAACCGGCGTTTAAGAAGCTCGTCTGCGATACCGCAATCATGAAACTAGATCGTGCACGAATCCGTCAATCTGTCGCGAAATACTTCAAATGGATCATGTTTTCCCATACATGGGAAGGGAAAGAACCAACGTTCCAAGACGTCAACCTGGTTAATTCAGTGCGGAGTCTAGACCAGTCGCCACTGAACGAGAAGCTCCGCCAGTTCTGCACAACCGCTCGCGAAGACGGTCACAGATGGGCTTGGTCGGACACATGTTGCATTGACAAGAGCACAAGCGCTATCTTAAGCCAATCCCTCACATCCATGTACACCTGGTACGAGGAAGCAGCGGAAACCCTTGTCTACCTCGCAGATGTCCTGTCCTCTTCAAAACTCGGTGACCTCACGAACAGCCGATGGATGACTCGTGCATGGACGTTACAGGAGCTTCTTGCATCCAAGATCATTCGGTTCTATTGCCGTGATTGGAAACTATACCTGAATGACACTCATGCCAATCACAAAGAATCTCCTGACATCAAAGGAGAACTAGCAAATGCCATGGGAGTCGACCCAGAGACTATTACCAGTTTCCGGCCGGAGTATCTGGGAGTGCGAGAGAAGCTCCGCTTGGCATCAACGCGCAACGCAACAGTGAAGGAAGATGTCGCATACTCCTTGATTGGAATGTTCTCGAGCGACATCATCCCTCGCTACGGGTTGGGGAAAACAGCACTCGGTCAGTTGTTGGAGAACGTTGTCGCTCAGACGGGAGATGTAACTGTCATCGCATGGACTGGGAACTCTTTGCCATACAACTCTGCCCTTCCCGACTCTCTCGCTGTCTACAACCAGACACCATACCGCCCTCCGCCTATGGACGTTCATGAACTAGATACATGTATGGAACAGCTACGTACTCAGTTTACGCCAGAAGATGTCACCAAATTCTACAAACGAGTCGTCCGACTCCCCCGAGCAACCTTCTCAAACCGTTGTCTGCGCCTCCCTTGCATCACGTTCGCGGTTACCAAGATTGGAATTCTAGCTGCTCGCGGCACTCAGGGAATCCATTACCATGCAATCGTCTCACTACTTGGCAAGGTGGAGTTTAGGACCACGGACGAGTTCACGCTAACGAAGCCACGCAAACTCGTCTTTGTACACCCTTGGCTCCGCGATCTCAGCGATGATCATGACGAGTCCGTGTCAGATGACGAATCCGAGGGTGAATCTGATGCAGGCTCATCGGAGGCTCCCAAACACAGCGCAGACTCTGGTGACACTGATGATGACGACAATTCTTCCGCTCCTGCTTCTCCCCTACACGCCCCTTCAGCGCGAGTGGACCGCTACACCCAGGCGCTGCGGCTATTTTCTCACCTCGGGCGTCCATTCAATGCACTCTTACTTGAGCGGCAGCCGAATAACCAGTACAAGCGCGTTGCTACCGAGCAGGAGATCATCATTCCAGGTGTCCCGTACCAGACGAATCCCAAAGACATCCGGGTGAAGGTATTAGAGATTGTTTGATTCGGATGTGGCACGCGTTTGTCGCCGGGGCCCTACCCTCGTTCGCTTCCTTGTTTTTGTGATTTTGAATTTTTGATAGTCGCTTTGTGCTTGCTGTCTTTTGTCAGTGTATTTTGCTTTCGTTCCTGTTCTTTACGCCATCGTATTGCATTTTTACTTCCTATGACAATTTATGGTTCTCGTCACGTACACGGACATCACCTACTGTACTGCAGTTGCAGCAAACGACGTCGCACGCCCCTTCTTGTTCGCTTCTTGATTTCGATCACCGAGTCGGATGTTCAGATCTCAGACAACAATCATGGTTAGAACACATAGATATGTAGACTACAGGTTGGCTACGTTGATCCAAACAATCGAGTTCGAAGTACAACGTCGGGTTCCAGTGCATAATGATATGAAAATCAGAACGGTGCTCATAGTAAGTGAAACCGCACAAGGACATAATCGGGAGGAGCGGCTAGTAGTACAGTATTTTCATCTGTCCAAAACTCGTTCACACGTTCATCTGTGGGGCGGACCGCCGGTTCGCGTCTGAGAAGGTCGCCACCTCCGTCGTCTTCGAAAGTGCCTACCGTGATCATCGTCGTCGGATGAGCCCACCGCAGCAACATTGACTCGAACTGACCAAGACCTACCGAACGCGCAGCAAAGACAATCTCTGTCCTTGCGTGCTGTTTGTCACCATGGGTAGTATCGGACGACCGCACACTTGGACCCGAGAACAAATCCAAATCAACATTGTACGTCATTGTAGCAATAGCGGGAATCCGGCGTTGCCACACAGGATCCCTAGGAATCGGTCATAGGGTACTTACCTTGGGGGTGAAGGGTTCTCAGAGATGATAGTGGTAGCAGATCAAGAGAGATATATTATATTCAGACTCAGCAGAGTCTTATATACGCTTTGTAATGCTTACTTAATAAAGGTCACGTGACTGTAAGTACGCGTCCTTTCAACACTCCCCCTTGTCTAGT
>JBBPJP010000646.1:0-17368 GCA_038088775.1 Boletus barrowsii | reverse complement strand
TGGAAAACCGGCAACACCCCCGGACGCCAGCAATGGGTACATGGATGCATCGACGCTCGCTTCGTGCGTCTCACGCGCGGCTTCTAAAGGATGGCGTTAGTTTCGCGTACCTCATATCCTTTGAACTGAGGAATGCTAATGACATGTGCAGACGCAGGGGTGATGGCTTGGCAGGTAATTCCACTTATGCTTGTGCCTCGAAGGCCGTCGAGACGACATGTTTGTTTAACAGTACCCTGATGCCACTTCCGCATGGATTACTACTGTCCGCGGAAATACATGGCCAGGTTCTCACCCCCCGGCCCCCTCTCCTACTACCACTACGCAACCGGCATCTCCCACGAGTACCAGACCACCTGGCAGCGGTAATTGCGCTGGTGTCTCTGCATGGGTGAACAGTGCTGCGGTAAGTTCTGCTTTACTTCCGTGCACACGTTGTCATGTCCATGACGCTCTTTTCAAGTACTCGAGCGGTAGCAAGGTTACATACAAGTGAGTACTTGCAAGTTTTGCTAAGACTGCCCGAGTTATGCCTCCCAAGTGGCGACCTCTGGACTGCAAACCAATGGAACCAGAATGAAACACCTGGAAGTGAGTCCTTTCTTTTCCTTTGGAAGACCAAGAGACGATGATGTCATGTACAAAAGGCTCCTCTGGCGCCTGGACGAAGGACGGTGCATGCGCTTGAGCAAGATCAACCAGAATCCCTTGTGACGAAGAGATGACGGAGAACGATTCCCTCACGATATTCATGATACGAAATTCCCTGGGCTTCCAGGTCGTTAGAAAGGTAATTTGATTCACGTATAGTTATGACGGATGTATGTATTCAGCTCGTGGAATTCGGAGGTTAAACGTGAAACTGGTATCATTCGATACGACTATCGGCGATAAAAGATGAGACAAAGAAGTTGGACAATGGCCGGCCGCGTCTTAGTCTGGTGACCAGCCCGCTATGAGGCTGCCACGTTGAGTGGCAGACCGTCGATAGACACTCAACGTGGCAGCCTCATAGCGGGCTGGTCACCAGACTAGGCCGCGTCTGTCAATAAGAAAGGTTGGTCCAAAAGTGACTGGGTTCACCATGGTCAGGTAATTCCATCCTTTTGGCACTAGGCGGGCCGAATTGCGTTCAACGCGCAGGAATGACCCAGAAGCGTTGTTACAAGCACTACGTTTTAATGGTCGCACCTGGGCGCGCGGAGGCGAGGTGAGGCGAGAGCGCTGAAGTCGCTTGCTAACCCGTGCATCACGGCACGTGTGCTCTTGCCACTTGGCAGCCTGGATCTGCGTGGCATTCGGAAGCGCTGCGCTCAGTGTTCTACGAGCAGGAATTACCCTGCTTTCTCGGACATATGGACAGCCATACTGATGCTCGAAGAGTTCAAATTAAGGCAGGAAATCAATTCTGTCATCACCCTCGTTGTAGGATTGGTGCTTCGCTTGTTTTCCGAGTCTGTGTATATCAAAATCATTTTCCTGTGCCCAAAACTCGTGCTCGGGCGGAAAAAACATGAGGCCTTGAGGTTGGTCTGGTGACCAGCCCGTCTATGGGCCTGCCGCGTTGAGAGGCCCATAGACGGGCTGGTCACCAGACTACCCTGAGGTGGCGTCGGCCCTTCAAGTTGCCCTTGCACATACGTACAAGGGGTGTTCCAGTCCCCATCGACTGAACCACTCTTGTACTGCAGAGTCCTCATGAAGTCTTGCATGAAATAGCGAAAACCTTGTAAAAAAAAGTGACCGGCGTGACGATGGGAGACCCGGTATAAGCCCGGAAAGTTCCGGAGCTGCGAAGCTGTTCGGAATGCGCCGTGCTGGAGTCCCGCGGCACAGAGCCGCTGCTAGACCGAAAAAAAAGATGGACAACGGACAATTCCCCCAGCTGATTGCCTTTGACTTGGAGTACGTCCTACGCTCAGCCTCAATTTGTACGCACAGGGCCTGACTCGTAGGAATCCAAGTTATACGTTATGGAACTTTTGGATAGATACCCACGTCGAGCCACCATTGAAGCAAAATGCCCTCACTGGAGTTGTCTATGACAGTGCCAGCTATCCGACGAGAGTAGAGTTTTTCAAGGACGTCCCAGAGATATTGTGTGGCTTGAAGAGCAAGCCAGAGGTCACCATCGCAGCTGCCTCAAGAACGGCTGCAACTAAACTGTAAGTATGTCACTCAGTTCGTCAGGAAAAACATTGATAATGATCTCATCGCGGCAAGTGCTCGAGAGGCTCTCCAACTTATCAGGATTCCCGCGTCTCCTTCAGTCGGAAATGATACCACGGACATCGCTGACGCCAACAGAGTCGAATCGCTCCCTGCAAATGATTTCTTTGATCACCTGGAAATATATCCCGGATCTAAGATTGCACATTTCAAACAACTTCACAAAGTCACTGGTATACCGTATAGTGAGATGGTAAGGCTGCTATCATGTTGAATTGCGTATGAGCTCCCGACCTGGAAAATAGCTCTTCTTCGATGACGAAACGAGAAATGAAGAGGTGGAGAAGCAGCTCGGTATGTGGCTCTAGCTGTTGAGAAAGGACGTACTTATGCGGTCTCGTTCAAGGCGTGACATTTGTTTGGGTCGTTGATGGGTTGAATTGGGATTGCTTTCAGGAGGGTCTTCGGGAGTGGAGGAAGAGGCGTGCTGCAGATAACAGCGCTTCGAACTAGTTGGCCACGTCAACGGACGTAAATCGAGAGAGCATCATCCAATTCGCATATCGTCACCAGATGATGAAAGTAAGGATCACGGTACGTTAACTTCCTATTCGCCAATATCTCGATTGTTCTTTTGTTCCCAGTAAACAATATCAGCCTATCTTGGAAAATCACAGGGAATTTGATATGTGTATGCGCTTTTTGAAGCCCAACCCTATCAGATTGAAATCATAAATGTTTCACGACGTCATTGACAACTCTGACAACGGAGCAGCGAATACCACGAGGTGGTTTGGCAATCAGGATCAACAAAATGGCTTGTCCCTGGCAAGTTGGATATGGGTGTGGCCGGTGGCCAAATTAGCTCCCCGATCCGGACCAATTTCCTATGCTGAAGATGAGTCGGTCACAAGGATTCCAGGAGCTTCTTCTGGAATAAATGTGCGCTGGCGTTATGCTCCTGAACGACACGAAACTTTCGCGATTGGTGGGTTCCCCCTATCGAAACGTAAGGTTTTATCTACCACCCTTGCTGTTACGGATGGACACATATTGTTGCCCATCGGGGTTATCTCACTTCCGTTGGTGTACAATGTCACGCCGTAAAGGTTTGATTGTGTTCCTCAAGTTTCTTTCTATCGCGGAGTCTGATTAATTCGCGATAAGGACAGAGCTTTCGGTTGGGTGGATAAGGCGGAGCCCTCTGCAAATCCGTCTCGCCATTCTCCGCAGTATCATGTCGATCGTTTTCTCTCGGACGGAGCTCCCAAAGAGCATAATCGAGCTTGGTTGGTAAGACGCTTCCTCCTTTTTGATATTGGGAAACCTGCGGAACATCCGCTCTAGGAGCTGCGATACGGAGCCTACCGAAGCTGAGGGCAGGACGATGAAGAGGTATAAAAGCTTGCTCTCATCCCGAGTTTAAGTCTGCAGGCTACGACTTACTTCTCCCCCCCCACTGAAACACGATGTCGAAGAAGGCTGCAAAGTCTGGTTAGTCTTTCTGCCGGATTGCACTGCTGCGGGACTGATGCTGACTATGTCATTCGTGCTCTGCGTTTTAGCCACGCCTGCGAACACCACTAAGCCCTCACCCCCTTCAAAGGGTACCACTTCCCCCCCTGCCGTGAGTTGAACCTGTCCACCTACCCTGACGCTTGACTGAACTCATTCCAGAGCAAAGCGGCGCAGAGCCCCGAATCTCCCCCTGCCAAAGGCAAGGGTGGTGACAAGTCCAAGAAGAAGTAAACCCGCCAAGGGGGGTGTTGCGCGTTCCTCTTCCTCTTCTATCACACATGGTACGATACGAAAGCGATGGATTTCCCGGGAGCACGTTTTGTTGATCTGAGACTCATCTGTATTAATTTCTGGGAGAGCATGACGTATGCCAGGGATTTGGATTTGTTGTAGACATGTTGATAAATCACGTTTTATGAGTAGCTACTAGGAACGCATGTGCGGGATTCTTCGAAGCAAGCTGCGAGTGCTATTAGTATACTGCGATCAGCTCGAGTATTCGATGAATGCGCGTAGTCACGTAGAGGATGTCCAAGTGTGCCTTTCCTATCAGATGGCCACGTGAACGCGTTGATGTGTCACGCGTGTGTATTACCCGGCCCCCTGAGTTTATTCATACAATCACCTCCCACTCACCAGCAGAATGTCTACAATGCGTGCTGTGTTAATCAAGGACGGAAAAGGCCCTATCGAGAACCTGTATGTCGGGCAGACCGAACGGCCGGTGCCAGAGGAAGGACAAGTGCTTGTCAAAGTTTTCAATTGATCATTTCGTATCACGATACCCCGACTCAAGACGCTCACAGATTACTGCGTTTGGTCTCAATCGCATGGATTTGGCACAGCGTGAGGGCATGTATCCTCCGCCTCCTGGTGCTTCCCAGATCCTCGGTGTCGAATTTTCTGGTATTGTTCACCAACTTGGGCCCGGCGTGACAAAGTGGTCTCCGGGCGACGAGGTTTACGGCCTTGTTGGAGGCGTATGGATATCCAATCCTCTGAAACCATACTAAAACGGTCTCACAACATCTTTTCTAGGGAGCGTACGCCGAGTATGTTCCATGTAATCAAGGCCTATTGATCAAGAAACCCGCCACCTTGTCATGGGTGGAGGCAGCAAGCATTCCTGAAAGCTACATCACAGGTGCGGGTGGCGGCTTCATGTGTGGTTGATGACACATCAATTGGGTATCACGAGGCCTGATTATTTTTGTATCGTGTCCAGCCTACCAAGCAATGGTCAAATATGGCCAAGTGAACAAAGGTGACAACGTACTCGTTCATGCTGGCGCTTCCGGTGTAGGGGTCGCAGCAATCCAGATTGCACGTGTTCTTGGCGCGTGAGTGCTTTTGATGTTGTTTCGCTATCAAGTTGGCACGATATGGGCTGATACGGTCTCTGATAATCGCACAGGCACACTGTTACAGCGACAGCATCAACCAGGGACAAGTTAGAATGGCTGCTTTCCATCCCAAATGGCGCGACCCACGCAGTGAACTATACCAGCGACGATTTCGCAGAACATGTCAAGCAAACTACCAACGGCAAGGGCGTCGATATCGTAATCGATTTTGTCGGACGTACCCACTGGGAAAAGAACATTGATTCGCTGGCAATTGACGGGAGGATGATTCTCCTTGCATTCTTGAGCGGTAAAGATGCGACGCTTGGTATCCGTGAAACTCTTATTAAAGGATTACCCGTTCAAAGGTGGCGATATTCCTTCGGTCAATCTACGGCCGATCCTGTACAAGCGGCTCAAGATCCAGGGATCCACGCTGCGGTCTCGGAGTTTGGATTATCAGACAGAGCTGATCAACAGGTATGTCGACAGCGCCAGCCCGTGTGGACAAACCCTCCGACAATAGTAGTGCCAGCTTTGCAGCGGTAGTCAGCCAGATAACAGGGGCAGAAGGCAACGGGCCGCTACGGACCTATATGCATAAGGTTTGTTTCTTTTTCAGGAGCCTCTAATCTGGTCCGTCGGGCACGGACTATGCTTGAACTTGATTGCCCAGGTGTACCCTTGGAACGAGATTCAGCAAGCACATCGCGAGATGACGGAGGGCAAGAATAGGCGAGTTAGATCTTCCTTGACGTATGGAGGGTCATTAATTTGTGTTCCCTTAGCGGGAAGATCGTTGTGACGGTTTCCTAGGCAAGCGACGAAGGTTCTGGGGCTTCGTCGTATGTAGCAACGTTTGAAGTTGTTTGTATCGAAGACGGAGACAACCACATGTAATATGGCTCGGGAATATGATATAAGAGTTGAACCAGGCACGCAATTTTGGACCCTTTGCCATCCATTCCTTTGAGTGAATCGAACTACGACATGACTCAATCCGCAACGCGTTCGAAGACCCAACGTTGATTTATAGTGTTCTGTGTTCGCCATCAGTACTGATAAAATATATGCACAATCTAATCAACACACGTCGCGAAGCAAAACCAAGACCTACGTACGTTCGAAAATAGCATCAGCCAGAAGAGTCCCACTCGGATATGAATTGGCTTATAGTGTAGTGATCCTGCGTACGATAGATAGCTGTGGCGTCTACGGCATTTCCTATCCTGTGTTGGCAAGTAAATCGAATAAGCATATGGGCGACAAGGGATGTGCTAACACGTATGCATCTCCCCTAGGTTCAATGGCTCAAGCGGTATAGTTGACATCCGGAACACACACCAACGCACTGGCGTTACCCGTGGTCAGCGGTATGTCCTGGTTTCCTTTACGAGTCGTGATCTCGCAGGTTCCATCGCCAGCAAGAGAAACAACCCACGTCCGAGTCGGTTATTTATGTTGATCGGGATAAATAAAGTGATGACGAACTCTTTGATGAACGTTGGATTGATCCAGCTTTTGCAAGACGACCGAGCCCGGTGCGGTTTGTGAGCATGTAAGGTATAGATTGCCAGTGTCATTCTCGATGTAGTAAGTACCATCCAAAATGCGTGGTGGAATAGCCTGCACTTGATGACAATCGTCGACCTGGGTTGTTGTTCTCCTCAGCTGGTTGTCAAGTTATTTGGACTGGCGTTCAGCACAGCACAAGTTAGATTTCCAGGGAAACGTACCAAAGTGCAAGCTCGGTACGCGAAGTTCGATACGGGGAGCATCTTATTGCTCAGCTCCGCGTCCATTCTGGGATTGTTGAACGACAATCTGTCCAATTAGATAGTAGTCGGGGATGATGTACTTGCCGTGACGAGTCTCTCCGTTTGAGGACCTACTATGGCTTCAAACCGCCAGCGTGGCATCTCATTGACATGAATTGTAATAAGAGAAAATTGCGTGTCACGGCTCGCTCGATCCTCATAGCATCATGACTGAAAACCAGTACTTACTGCGCTCGTGAATGTCGCCTTCTGAGTCCTCAGTCCTGACAACGTTGAACTTAGGCGGTGCCTCGTATGGCAACTTTACATAAGCCGTATTGCGACGAGTTTGATGGCATGCATGGGTTTCCAATTTCATTCCCCTTGTTCAGACGGTCTATTGCCACTCCTGCCACTCTGCCTAAGCGCTAGGCTTTACTTATACCTGGACCTGCACGCAAAACTCGGATCTCTGTACGAGTTTCACTCCCGGCCCTTGTTCGAATCGCCACGAGCTTAAGACACATGGCGCCGGAATGCCCTTCAGCGAACACTCAGGCTATCGATCAAAGTAGCTTCTGGGACGCCGGAAACTTGAATTGGGATGAGCATAGGATTGGCTGGGCCATCGGTGGAGGCTGCGCGGCCCTCGTGAGTCCGTGTTTTGTTCGTCATTGCTCCTTTTCAACAGGTGGGAACCCATACAGACAGTAGTTATTTCACTCATTTCAATTTGGAAACACTGTCGGTAAGTTCTTGCTGGTTGTCGACTGTACTGTTATAGATGACCTTCTTGCTAGCAACTATAATAGGCCAAATGAACAGCGACAAGTGTGAGTATCAATACTTGCGCTTGATCGAATCGGATTGGTGAACCGTTTGACGCCAGCCTACGAATTTTGTATTTGCCGCCGGTCTACGCCGTTGTTTCCTTCTTCTCATACCGGTTTTTCCGGAGTTATACCTACTACAGTCTCGCAGAAGCGGGTGAGTCGCCACCTTTCTACCAATGGACATAATTCATGCAGTTTTGCAGCATATGAAGTAAGTTCGTTGTCTACACCAAGTTTCCTATCTAAAGCACAGTAGGCAGTTACGTTGAGCGCTTTCCTGTGTGTTTTCAGCCTTCTATCACATCTCCTTCGTTGAGCTTTCATATCACAGATTACTCTTGATCGAGTACGTAGCGGAGACTGGATCTGGTCACAGTGCTTTGAAGGCCATGGAGCGCAAGGATAAAAGACCGCTTCCAATACCCGTAATTTTTTGTATCTAGTCACCCGTACACTTCTAACTTTTCCTGCAGTTTTGTTGCTGGAGATATCGTCCTACGAAGGTTGACCTTATCTTTGAGCTCTTGTACACATTACTCATTTGCTCACTCCTTACTAGGCGTATTTCATGTACACAGTCAAGGTACGGCTGTCGATATCACGTCAGCTAATGTCATCTCAATTCTTTGTAGTGGACTGTCCTACAATATGTGATTATCCGACCAGGTGATTGATTTCTCCGACTTGTTTCTGGAGAAATCGCTGAACCGCCGGCAAAGCATGCTCTATCGTGGGCATTATATGTGAAGCATTCAATGTCCTCTGTTCATCGGGTCCATATAGTGTTTATTTTGCCAATGTCTACCTGGAGGTGATTGACTTCATCAGTATAAGGTATTTCTCTGTGTCTCAGACAATACATTTTATCTAAATATCGGTTAGCATCGCTCTATATGGGCTGCTTCTATTTTACGGTCTCACCAAAGATGAGCTTCGAGAACGGCGGCCTCTTGCGAAATTTCTGTCCATCAAGCTTATTGTCATGTTCACATTTTATCAATCATTTGTGGTAAGTGATATTTATACCAACAAAGCACCTCACCATTGACGGATTTCAACTTCTGTGAAAAAGTTCGATACGCTTGAAGGTCGTGTCATCAAGTGTAAGTCTCTTGAGCGGAGTGCCCGACTTTGGGGGATTAACTTCTCCGTTTCCTGCAGCTACTCAATACTGGACAGCGACCAATATTGCTGACGGTCTGAATGCTCTAGCTACATGCGTCGAGGTAGCGTTAAACATCGACAGCCTTAGAACCGTGTTGAATCTGTGACCCAGATGGTATTCTTCTCTATCTTGATGATGTGGGCGTATACCTGGAATGAGTACAAAGTCGAAGGTGGACCCAAAACTAGTATATGGCGCCCGTTATGGGATAGGTGAGTCAGTTCACCCTTCTCTGACACCCCGCTGACCGATCTGCACAGCATCAACTTCAGTATGGAGGTTTCTTTTCATGTCTTTAGTTTCTGACGTTTTATTAGCGGACTTCTTTGTGGAAATCGTTGGGTCTCTCAAATTTTTCCTCGGCTGTGCCCGCGGCAAGTCCTCCGGTCGTCGGTCAGATGCTGCATTCGTGAACAACTACAAGAGCATGGACTTCGGTCAAGCGTTTGGTGTTGACGACAGCAAGTATCCAGCAGACATGGTCTCCACCAACGACAACCCTTCTGCGATCCGTCCGCGTGCCAGCTACGATGAAGGGATCCGCTTGGCACCGTATCCCTACAGCGACGTACGCAATGCAGGCAGTCGAAGTCTAATGATCCAGTAGTTTTATGGCCACGTTCGGATATCTGCTCGATGTCCGCGTATTAAAGGACCACTCGCTTCGTTGGTAGTACTTACTATACTGACGATGGGTTTATTTGGCTTCAAATGGATGAATATTTATTTTTCTAGTTGTCATTTTCTTATATGATCTTAGCGTTCCTTACATCACATCCTTGCTGTTATACCGTGCTTCTCCGCTGCTTATATATACTCACATTCCTATCCTCCTTAGTCTGAGGTGTTCTTTTTCCCGGTATCAAGATGACGGGCTCATCTTTGAGCACCGTCGGACAACACCCTCGACAGGCGCCTACGACCTGGCACGGGCACACCCAACCTTCCCCGTCGTCCACGAAGAATGTCAAGCGGGTGTTCAAATAGACTCTAGCAGGTCTATTGGAACGACCGTCGACCGTGTCATTCTCAGTGTCTCATTCTTGTGCACCGGACTCAACTGTCCTTTACAGTCGGCCCGTCGCCGGAAGGCTGAATATCAACTACATAGTTTTTCCTTTGTTAATTCGGTATGTTACTCGGCAAGGCAAAAATCGTCTTGCAAACGCTCTGATGAGTATGCATTCCCAGGCTTGAAAACGTTTCTGTTACATACCATGTGCACAGGTGAGAAGGTCACTTTCCGCAGAAAATCTACCTCATGGGATGCTGAAAAATCCTCAGGCTGGTGTGTTCTGCACAGTGGGTTGAACATATCCCGATCCAGGGATTGTAACAACACCGACTGTTCCTAGTCCGTCCCCGGCGGATCCTGGACCAACGTATGACCAGCTGAAAACCGACCGCTGTGGTTTGATGGGAGACCAAAGGCCTCTTTCCTTTGAAATCATTAGAATTTTCCATGACTCCAAAGACAAGTACCCCAAAACATGATGGTCATCGTAATTTGGAATTCATTTGCCGGGTCACCCCTTGACTGTCTATAACCTTGATCAACGGTACGAAAGAGCCACATCGTCACGGCTTTGCAGGAGCATCTAAAATGAACGTGGGCTTGGTACTTCGGTGTCTATACAAACAAGCCATCATTGCTTCATCTTGGAGCACTTCCCATGGATCTGATTATGCCACGAGCATTTGTGCCTTTGGCTTGGTGTGGCAGGCTGTGCATCAGTGACACCGCCATATTGATGGAGGTAGCGCGACTCGTATCTTGACGCCCTCCCACTTTAGAGCCCCACCATGAATTCTCAACTGCCGGAGACACTAATAAATGTATCAGGTGTGATCTATGGTGTTGTAGGTCTCGCCGTCGCCACCGCCTTAGTAGTAACGCTGTCTCAAGGTCCCAATGTGAGCGCGGTGATTAGAAGAAATACTTGTCCTAATTTTTACTAGCTTGATGCCATCCCGGCTGTAGGCTCAAATACTTGGCTTGGCTCCTGGTGGGATGGTTTCAGGTATCTGACGAACGCTCAAAATATCATACAATATGGCTACGAGAAGGCAAGTTTTGTGCGTTGCATGGTCATGGTGCAGTAACTCTCGATCCTATAGTACAACTATACGCCTTTCAGGGTTGCTGAACCTCACCGCTGGACGGTTCTTGTCAGTAGCCGCGCACAGGTGGAAGAACTGGCGAAGGCACCCGAAAATGAGCTTTCGGCTCTGGAAGCCATCAATCAGGTGAGCGATGGCTTTTCTCCTGAAACCGTCTCGTGTCCAATGTCATCTGCAGGAAATACAGCTTGAACACACACTGGGACCAGAAATTCACTATAATCCCTATCACGTCGATGTCCTTCGCTCCCATCTCACACGAAACCTTGAAGTCCTATATCCGGAGATCAGAGATGAGATTGTATCATCCTTTGCTGACGTCCTGGATCTTAGGGAAAATGGCAAGAAATCTGATCTTACAAATGTTTCTTATCTGGTGCTGATAAGGGAGCCCTCAGAGTGGAAATGTGTATCAGCAGTAAGCGTCATTGGAAAGGTCATCTGCAGGACGAACAATAGAATATTTGTCGGCCACCCGTTGTGTATGCTTTCCGCCCATCGCCTCTTCCTTTAGTACCTGATTCAATTGCTTCAGGCCGCAATCCAGATTGGATAGACCTTAACATCCAGTGCACTTTCGATGTCTTCAAAAGCGGCCTTTTAATCGCACGGCTTCCTAGATTTATGAGACAGTAAGTTAATGTCACTTCGTTGTCCTACGTGTGATTTCCGACGCACTGGTAGAGTAGCTGCTCGTTTTACGAACTTCCCTCGGTGGATCAAGCGTGGTGCGAAGCTTCTTGGTCCAATAATTGAAGAGCGACAGAAACACCTGAACGAGTACGGGACGGAGTGGGACGATAAGCCTGTTCGTTGCCCTCGCTGATGATGAGACGATGTTGACTGTGATCTTTTATAGAATGACCTTCTGTCATGGTTAATGGAAGAGGCAGAAGGTCTGGAGTCGACACCAGAGTGCTTGACAACTCGTATTCTGGTTGTTAATACCGCAGCAAATATGGTGAGTACATACTTATTGTAATAACGGACACTCAGTTCCTCACTTGTGCTGTAGACAACCTCTCATGTACGTTCGAGTTCTTGTGGTGGCCTCATCCCAGTCTAAGATACCCCGCGTGATAGGCTTTCACTCATGGGCTCTTTTACCTTGCAGCGTATCCTCAGTACATTCAACCCCTTCGCGAGGAAGTCGAAGGTGTCATTGAGAAATATGGATGGTCCAAGGCTACATTGGGCAGGATGCGAAAAGTAGACAGCTTCCTGAAGGAGTGTCAACGTGTGGAAGGAATGGCCATGGGTACCTGTTCTAGCATTCATCTCTTTGCGAGGATTGTCTGATCACTTGATTCATCAGTAACTCTTTCACGTATCGCTTTAAAGGAATTCACGTTCTCGGATGGAACCGTCATACCAAAAGGAGCGCAGATTGGTGCGGCGACCCGATCTCTTCACCACGACAAACGCTTCTACGAGAATCCCGAGGTATTCGATCCCTTCCGGTTTGCTCAGATGTGCGACGAAGACGGGAGTGGTTCTAGGTATCAACTTGCCTCGACTACACCCGAGTCTTTGTTCTTTGGACTCGGTAAACAAGCCTGGTACGTCCTTTTCGCCGGCATCTCTCAGGTCTAACCCTTTGACTGTGTAACAGCCCGGGACGTTTCCTCGTTGCGAGCGAGCTGAAAACCATGCTTGCCCATGTTCTTATAACATACGACGTGAAATTGGAGGACAACGCGAAGCGCCCGCCTAGCTGGCACTTTGGCAATATGATCGCAGCCAACCCCCGTGCAA
The DNA here is from genome assembly GCA_038088775.1 of Boletus barrowsii. Taxonomy (NCBI): domain Eukaryota; kingdom Fungi; phylum Basidiomycota; class Agaricomycetes; order Boletales; family Boletaceae; genus Boletus; species Boletus barrowsii. The sequence continues at coordinate 4,707 of JBBPJP010000646.1, read as the reverse complement.
AGATCATGTTTAGAAACAGGGTTGACTGAGCGGACTTTTTTGTACTCCGAGCTTCAAGGCTTTGGGTCGCACTGCAAAAATATATACCATGTATTACATCTGCGTACTTAGCATGATCCCCGTTGCAATTTTTTTTTCAGCTACCGCCGCAGATCGATCAATGAGTAGCTGATCAGTACTCAGTGACGGCCGGGTGCTTCCAATGCATTATGTATATGGACATTCGCACCAAGTGTAAAGTACGTCGCGACTGCTTAGAGTCTGATTCGTCTTGCTAAACGCCGTGTCGATTCGGATCTTTGACCAGGCTCCTGGCTCCAAGTGCAGGAAAAGTCCGAGTGGCTATACACCAAACACCAGGCCGAACTCACAACTCACCACGACTCTGAGATCTGAGCTTTGACTCGGACGCGCTCTACGCCGTCGGTGGATTTAATGACCCTACCTAGTCACAACACTCGGTGATTCCCTAGTTGTCACCGTTTCAGACCCTCCATCGTGCAAGTCTTCCGCACTCACATCCACGGACCACAGGCATGTAACGCAGGTATGATACATTCACACGCTCTGATTCACCGTTGCTGAGCGATGCGATGGAAATGCCTCCTTGTCACGTCCTCGGCAGGCCGCGGGCGTCGCAAAAATTCAAACCATGACTAACCTAGCTGTCGTGAAAGTTTTATATGTACATTCATATTGATCGTCCTCATAACTTCGGGAGTCGATGGGATGCTCTTTCCCTCGTGGAGCCTTCTTGGCATTCGACGGGTTTGGGTTGTCGCGTTTGACAGGTATGAAATCGATTGAAACGTGTGTCTTTCATCTTCCTAGTCGTGAGCTGACATCTCTGTACATGAATGGGCGGACAAGCACTGTTGTTCCGCTATCCTTAGAAAGGTGGCAATAAAAGGACGTTGGGTCAAGGGAGAGTAAATATATCTTTCCCGCATTTGCTCCACCTCGTCTGGCTGCAAGTTCTTCGCTTGCAATTCTTCAGCACCATGTCCGAGTCGGCACAGGCCTCACCCCGCGAAGCGGTGATAGATGAACCGACAAAGCAGTTTTCATTGACACGCAAAGTCCTCTTATTGTTGATGTTTTGTTCCGCACAATTCTTGGATGCTTTCAACAATGCTGCACTTGTTCCTGCGATACCTACTGTCATGGGTTCTACGGGTATTACGGGGAGTCAATCCGCTTGGATCATCAGTGCATTTAAACTCACATCTGCGTCGTTTCTGCTGATCGTGCGTTTCTTTACCTTCTTACTTACCACAGGATCTGACCTGTGTTTGAAGAGCGGCCGGATAAGTGACGTTTACAACCCGAGTAAGCATAACGGGAATGACAATGACCCTCCTGAAAGTTTACAAGTAGGTGTTAGAAAATGCCTTCATCATAGGGTTGTGCTTGCTGGGAATTATTTCCCTCGGCGCCGGCTTTGTGAACAACAAAATTGCGATCCTTGTATTGAGAGCGCTTATGGGCATTGGTTAGTAAGAAATTGTAGGGGTGTTGACTCCACTGACATGGGTCACAGCATCTGCGCTGACGATACCTTCCGCTTTCGCACTTTTGGTGCGTGTGTTCCCGGGACCACTTGAACAAGCTCGGGGGATTGCTCTGCTCGGAGGTTGTGGCGCAGTTGCAGATGGTGGGTGTTGGGATGGTGTTGGCATTGGCATTACTCCTAACTTTGCAGAAATCCGATATGGTATGTACAGTGCTTGGGCTCTTCATCGGAGCTGTCCTAGTCCAATACGCATCGTACCACTGGGTCTTCTGGTTCGGTGCGATTATCGCCGTTCCAGTTTCCCTAGCGTGTTTATTCATAATCCCCTCGGAAATTGCAAAGCCTAAAGAGCCAGACGCGTGCTCTGCGAAATGGGAGAGTCTCGATCCAATCGGAATTTCGGTTTTGACCGGTGCCTAGTCTTCGTGAAATGCTAGCTGCATACAATACTAATATATTGCCGTCAGTTGCATTCATTCTTTTTATCTATTCGGTGACATCGGGATCAGCGGATGGCTGGGCTACCGCAGGAGTCCTCACACCGTTGATTGTTTCGATATTGCTTATCGTTGGGTTCTTTTATTGGGAGACCCTAATTCCTGCTGACAAGGCGGCGATGTACGTCGCACCCTCTCTTACCCATGTCCACGAGTTCACTGTTCCCCGCTCTAGACCCCCTCGCACGTGGTTTTATAGGAACTTCTCCGTCCTCTTTGGTTCAGCACTATTGCCATTCTTTTGGTGGGATGCACTCTTCATCGCTTTTATGACTTTGTGGCAAGGTGTTTTCCACTGGACGGCCATCTCAACCGCGATCCACATGTGAGTTTCCACATGAAAGTACAAATAATGTTTTCATATTCTTTTAGGTTCCCCGTCGGTGTGGCTGCCATGATAATGAGCTTCACAGGACCACTATCTCGAGTAGTTAGTCCGAAATGGATCATCCTCATTGGTCTTTCTATGGTCGCTGTATCCACTGCCCTAGTTGCTGTAGGTGGTGGTCGGCCGGAGGACTATTGGCTCTGGGTATTCCCTGCATTCTGTCTCGGTAGTGCTGGCACAATGTTGACATACACCCACACAAAGCAAGTCGGATATCCCGATACTCCTAGCGACGCATCTAATGTTTATCATCCTGCAGTATCGCTATCTTCCAGGCTGCGCCCGCATCCATGGCAGGCACGGTAGGTGCAATTTTCAATGGAGCCCTGCAATTTGGTGGCGCAGTTGGCATTGCGGTGTTCTGCTCCATCGAAACATCTGTGGAGGCTATCCATGGTGATATCGAACAGTTCCATGGGCGTTCAACCGCGTTTTGGTTTCTTCTCGGGATCCTGTTTGTCGAAATGTTCTCCGTGTCCTACTTTTACAAGAGGGGTACGGACCATGTCAAGCCACAACCAAGATTCGATGACTACGATAACAGCGCCGCCCTGAGTGTCACGGCAGGAAAGGCTCAGTAGGAAACGATTCGGGTTCTCAGAACGACATGTCTGTCTAGACAAGGAGTGGACGAGGTCATGGCAACGCTGCAAAACGTGCCTGTGATTCATGAGTTCAGGGAACCTCATGGTTGTTCACATTATCACATATTGTACTTGGACATCGATGTGTGTGGTTATAGACACTTATGTTTAGACACATCCATCTTGGGTACAAAATCTACGTTATTCGCAGTGACCAAGAAAGGACGTTTGACGCCACACTGGGAATGACTCTTTGAAGTTCTTGCGCTGGAGTTCGGTATATACTAAAGCCACAGTAACTTCGCCCCCACTGCATAATGGGTAGGTTCTACGACGACATACCTCAGTCGCATTTCGAATGGATCAAGCAACAACACATCTTCTGGGTCGCCACCGCCCCGCTCAGCGTTCAAGGCCATATCAACGTCTCACCCAAAGGGATAGCTGACTGCTTCCACGTCGTCAACTCAAAACAGGTCTGGTATGAGGACCTTTCCGGGAGTGGTAGCGTGCACCTCGTTATGTCTACACGACCCATTCGCTCTGACACGTTTGAAACGCGGCGGCGACAGGTGTAGAGACCATCTCGCATGTTCGGGAGAACGGCCGGATAACGGTCATGTTTTGTGCTTTCAAAGGTCCTCCTAGAGTCCTGAGGCTTTTTGGTATCGGTAGGTGTCTCGATCGTACCTCGTCTAGTCCCCCATGGAAACTCACGCCCACGCCTCGTACTGAGACTCTCATGCATTAGGTACTGTACACGAATATGGTTCGCCCGAGTACAACAGGCTCATCCCCGCCACGTCCCGCAAGCCGGGGTCCCGCGCTGCCATCGTCATCGACGTCTACCAAGTGGGCTCGGTGCGTAGGCGATTATTGTAGATGTCTCGTGGTGCTCATTGGGCCCGACCCTGTTCATTGACGCGCGCAGTCATGCGGATATGCAGTGCCGCTGTACGATTTCATCATGCACCGTACGCAGCTCCACCGGATGGTCGACAAGATCGAAGACGTGGATAGGGCACTTGTCGCATCCGACCGACGACCTCCAGAGCAAGAGCATGACACCGTCCCAGTGGCTGGGAGTGATGACGGTGCCGGCGACGAGGAGAAGCCTGAGTTGTCTGAACCCCGGTTATCCCTCCGCACATACTGGCTACTCAAGAACATGAAATCCCTGGACGGTCTGCCGGGCTTGGTCACAGCACCAGGCACTATTCTTGGCATGGCTCCGCAGAATAATTTCGATAGAGACACTCCTAGACCAATGTTGCATCGTCGGACGCAAGTTGCCAGTACAGCCAAAGACCGCAAATGGTTTGCGTCTGGATTTGTGCTTGGCGCAGTCACTGTGTTTGCACTCACTAGACTCGCAGAAAGTCTGAAGGAGTAAAAAGTTGATGCAAAAATTGAAATACGTACGTCTGTCGCAATCAGTCCGGACCAATCTTGCTTGTTTTCTTGTCTTGTAGTCACTGGTTCACCATCGCAAAGTTATATTTCTACATGTTGTCTCGCTACTCATGCATCCAGATCACTGCCTAGTGCCAGTCTGTGATACAAACCATATATCAGATCGTTCAGATATCGCCACAGGCGGTGGATCTGACGCATAGTTTGCGCATGAACTTGAAGGTACAATTATTCTTCTTGATGCTGTGTAGGTTCCACATCGGACTGTCCTCACGACGGGTCTTAAAAGGTTAGACTTCAGCCCGAGCCTGA
>JBBPJP010000645.1:0-17392 GCA_038088775.1 Boletus barrowsii | reverse complement strand
TCCACAGCTTATCAAGTTTTTCTCTGATGTGGTCTTGTTGAGGCTCTCCTTTGAATTCGACACCAAGGTTGGAAGGGGCACAGCCGTTTGTCACCTCGTCCCGGTGCCTGGTTCGAGGTGGAAGGCGTATTCGCTCTATACCTGCTTGCAATCCCTCAACGATTTCCCTGAGCAGGTACAGTGTAGATGTTCGAGTCGATCTTATCCATCTCATTCAGAATATAGATCGGTCCTCTCCGTCGACATCCTGCCGAACACGGCACTTGGGAAGAGAGACGACGCCGAGAGGTAGAACTTGCCGATGGCGATCCGACCGTGCTCGTGATTGGTGCTGGCCACAATGGCCTCGAAATCGCAGCGAGATTGAAATACCTTGGTGTTCCACACCTCGTCGTCGAGAAGAAACCTCGCGTTGGTGATAACGTGAGTTGCCGCAGCGTTCTGATGCACTATGACTGGGAGATTCACATGGAGTCAGTGGAGGGATCGCTACAAGACATTAGCCTTACATACCCCCGTCTGGCAGGGTCAGACGGCGTATCTACCGTGAGTCACGATCGGTGAGACGTGGTCCATGTTCTCTTTATCACGACCCATTTAGGTTCCCACCAACTTGGCCTGTCTACAGTCCAGCTCGAAAGGTACGACCCAGGAAACTCGAAATTCTCATCGAATCATTGATACGATTGAATTAGCTGGCTGATTGGTTGGAGGGTTACGCCGACTATCTCGAGCTCAACGTGTGGACTTCGTCTGTGATTACCAAGACAGAATGGGATGATAACCTGAAGACGTGGACCGTCGAGATTAACAAGGACGGAAAGGACACTCGAACTCTTAAGGTGAAACACCTAGTCTTTGCGACCGGCTTTGGAGGCAGTCCGATATCGCCAGATATTCCAGGAAAGGTAAATAAGCTTGTGCAGTCGGCTCTCAAGGGATTTTACTTGACATTCGTTTTACAGGAGAACTTCAGGGGTGAAACACTCCACTCTTCGGAATTCTACTCTGCAGAACACTACATTGGAAAGAAGGCAGTTGTCGTTGGTACTGGCACTTCTGGTATGTCGGGCGTGGCGTCAGGGGATCTCGTCTAATAACGGCCAAAGGTCACGACATCGCCCAAGACTTTTTCAACCATGGCGTTGATGTCACGATGTAGATCATGCCACACTGTATTCAAAGGCGCATTCTGACTGACGTTTTGCCTCCGTAGCTGCCAGCGTTCCTCTACGCACATCATGTCGGTTGGAGCGATCAAGGAAATGTTTGGTGGTGTGTCACTTTGTCCAGTCCTGTGAATGGCACTCTTTGACGGCCGCGATTCGAAAGTGCTCTTCAATGATACTATTCCGATCGATATCGCAGATGTCTATCACACCAGTCTACCATACCCGCTAGTGAAACGCATCCGCCAACGCATTGTACCCCACAGTGCGCAAACCACCGACAAGTGAGTGTGGAACTTGACTATGCTACAAGGTGTGGATTACTAACGACACCCTCAAATACAGAGAGGTTTTAGATGGTCTCGCTAAAGTAGGGTTCAAGACCAATCTCGGACCATACGGGGCCGGCCTCGTCCACCTTCTATACTCGAAAGGGGGAGGATACTACGTTGGCAAGTCTGTCGAAGATGATGGATAAAATGTTCTTACCCTCTTTTTGTTAATAGATGCTGGCACGACCAAACATGTCATCAATGGCGATATTAAACTCAAGAGCGGGAGTACGATTGAGCGTTTCACGGAGAAAGGCGTCATGTTCGCGGATGGGACGGAACTCGAAGCAGACGTCGTGGTCTTTGCAACCGGGTAAGTACCCCTGCTTTCCTTCAGTACACGCCCATCCTGATCTGGGGCATATCCAAGATATGGAGACCAACGCGACAGAATGCGTGAACTCTGTGGACCCCAAGTCGCCAGCAAGGTGAACAAGGTGTGGGGCCTCACGAAGGAAGGAGACGTGAATAGCATATTCAGGGACAGCGGACATGAAGGCCTATGGTTCGCCATTGGTACGTTGTCGCACAGCCATCTTGCATGCAGCTCCACGTTTCTGACATGCCCCAAGGTGATTTCCAGATGGCGCGCTTCCACAGCCGCCATCTTGCGTTCCGTAAGTGATTGCGTGCAGGACGGTGTATCTCATAGCTGACAGGAGTTGCAGAAATCATAGCGATTGAAGCCGGCATCTTGAAGAGGTCTGAGGTCAAGTTTTGATGAGAAGAACATTCGTGCATTGACTGTACATCTACGTCTTTGTGGTATCCTAGCAAGAATAGAGAGGCATGACTGTACAAGCGTTATCACGGTGCAGAGTCGTTGGCTCACACTCTGGATGTTGCGTATATTAGATTGTCGAGTCTGTGTCACGGTAGAGTGATGTACTGTATGTGGATTTGCGTCTATCGTGTCGACGCTCTCAACCGAAATATGTGATGGTCAAATGCTCGAGTCTCGGGCCGAAGTTGGCGTCGCCCAACTTCAAGTTGTTTACAGGATGTTACATTCAGTCTCGTGCCTTCCATCAGAATTAATGAAAGTATGGAAAGCACAACAGGCATGCTCACTTCCACGGCCCTCGCTCCTTGGAGATCGTGGATGTCGTCAATCGGGGGTGCTTCTTGTGCGGTCGATTTTTTTTAGTTTGGTTCGGAGGAACACGGAACACCGCTATATTGCATTGCATCTAGGCATAGAATATGGGGCATCTCAATGCTGCGCAGTGCGCAAGAGACATGGCAAGTTCATTGCATCCTCGTGCCCAGGTTTTCGACATCGACATCACCGGCAGGCTCCCCGGGAAGATCTGGCATAACCAAACCAATTTTGCATGGATTCAGTATTAAAAAAAAGCCAATGAAATTTCACGGATTCCGTCACCTCTTTCACCACGTTTAGGACAACTTAGTATCGAGTGAATCCGAGTCAATGAACTGAATCTCAGTGGTGATCATGGTGACATTCAGCTCTAAATACAATCTTTGGACATCGCTCTGTATGCGAAGCTGACGAGGGGACGAGAGGCCCGGGGAGTGGATGGTGCGCTGAAACAGGCGAGGACGAGCGACGACGCCGACGAGGTGGTGGCACAAAGACAAGGCGCACCGCCGCTCGCTTACGTCGCTTGTCCGTACGTCTGCTTCAAGTTGTGCTCTCCGTGCTGAGTCGCTTGGTATTCAGCTAGCGCGTCCGTTTTGATCGTTTCGAGTAGCAGTGCCCTTACCGTCACCTTTCCCATTCGTATGGATGCCATCCGCATCGGTTCTGCGCTCCGGTTCATGCTCGACATCTCCGTTCGCCTCCCGGTCCTCCACCTGAGATCTCCTGGCCTTCTGCGCTGCAACCGTTGCTACCAGACACAAAAAACACTGGGGGGCAGATGAAATGTACCTTTTTTTGATGCACGAAAGCCTAGATGCAATACAACGCGGTGTCCCGTGTCCTCCGAACACATAACCGCAAAAGAAGCACCCGGGCCGTGGAAGTGAGCATGCCTGTCATGCTTTCCATATGGAAGCCACCCACAGCGGTTTTGTATGCCACACCAAATACACGAGTGGAGCATCTAATGAACTGATATGCTTGGAAGCAGCGGTGGCCCGGTGCGGCGTGGGCACAAGTATGAGCATATAATCGCTCGGAACCTCCTTCGCTGTCTTAACAATCCACCCCCTTGGTCCAAATGAATTGCAGATCAAGCACTGAACAAGAACAACCACGATACGAATCGTATGGACTTCACGACGCTCGACGTATGTCCCTCGTTACATGCTTTGTCAGTTCCCTGTTCTAAGTAGCAACTTTGGTGGGTAGATTGGGCACTGGAGAGGAACGACCGCGACGTGAACCAAGCACGTTGATGTGGAAAAGGTTCGGTTTACGGTGGAAGCGAGTATGGATTTCAATGCGTTCCAGGTACATCCCTTGTTACATGTTTTCGCAGTCTGATCAACAATGACCAGCAGACCCAGATCGAGCACCGGAGGGGAACGACCACAACCCGAGCCAAGCACGCCGCCCTGCAGCACCCTGACTTAGGCTATGGGTCTCGAGAGCTTTTCCTGGTTCACCAATTGATCTATCCTGCAGGACGACATACAAACATCCAGCGCTTCCAGCCCCTCTCCTCAACATGCAGGGGAGGAGCAAGGGAAGGAGGAGAAGGAATTCGGTTCCGAGGACCAACCACAAGACGGACCTTCGTTGTCGGGTTCTGCGCAGGAACAGGGGAAGGAGGAAAAATCCGAAGATTCCGAACACGAGGACAAGCCACAGGACGACGACCCTTCCTTTCCGAGTTCCGCACAGCAGCAAGAGGAGGGAAATCTTACACCGGGGGACCAACCACAGGTTATGTTGTCGTCTTCGTCGAGCTCTGTTATGCGCATGGGCGAAGACAAAGAAATGATCATTACGAGTGCGCGACTCATTTCCCCACACAGTCGAATGCATGCTAACGACAAGGTAGATATCCGAGTGAAGGAACTCGCTCTTGGCCTTTGACGACTCCCCGCCGGCTTCTACGCCGTGGTGCATCACAGCGGTCTCGAATGGAGAAGTGAAAACAAGCGTTCATTAGTGAGTGATGATGTCGTCGAATGAAGTGGGCAGATTCCTCTGTTCCTCCTTCTCCAGCCCAGGCTAGTGCTCACCGAAGTCGCAGACCGTCAGATCGATCGGCTACCGTTTGTCTTGAGGTCTATGCATCCTTCGAATTCCAGCCCATGTTGGGTACTGGGGAACACCTGCGAAAGTTGACAGTCACTGTGGACCAACTATTGGATCGTAGTGCAAAGCACGTTCGTAAGTGGGTCGGGATTTTGCGTAACGATCCGGGTACTCACATTATTGTAGCATTTACCCTCTTCCCAAAGAGTGGTGACATTGTATCCCCATGTTCATCTATTTTTGTGACGGTCAAACAACGCAATGGCGAGAGGAGCGCTTCATCAGCGTCGAGGGTCCTTGACCCTCTTTGTGTAAGCAGACGACTTCTGTCAACACGATTATGATCGATCATTGTATGTCTGTAGTCAACCACAGGGGCCCTAAACGAACTGGAAGATGCAACGAAACACGGCCACAGCGCTCTCTCACGTTTCCGGAAGCATGGGGGAAAACGAGACCTGGAGCATTCGGTTGCAGAGTTTGAGCGGGCGCTCAACAACTGTCCGCTTGGCCATCCTTGTCGGGCGGCCGCTCAGTCTAACCTGGCTATGGCAAAATTGATCCTGTGTCAAGTCGAGGATGGAGGTGCCTCCCTGAAGGTCCCGCTCGAGTTGTACCACAGTGCACTTGCCGCCCATCCTGCCGGTCACGCTGACCGTCCATCCACATTGATCCAGTTGGCTGCGGTGCATTTGGCGCGATCCGAGAAGCGGAGGAACGAAGTCGACGAAGCACGGGTTGAGGCACTGCTGCATGAGGCGATGCAGCTCAGTTCCGCTGAGAGTCACGAGGACCGAGCTGCGACTTTGTTGCTCCAAATACATGCCAAAGGGAGAGAGGATGTTGCTCCTGCAGATAGCCGATCATTGGTGGATTTGGATTCAACATCGTACTTGACGGACGAGGACCCACTAAACTTGAGTGTGCAGTTGTTGGGTCGTTTCCGACGATACGGCGATTTAGCCGCCCTGGAACAAGCAATCACGCTTTTGCAAGAGTTGGTCAGATCTGCTTCGGTTTGGAGCGTCTGGTACTGCGCAGGACTACGGAAACTTGGCGTGGCGTTGTTATACCGATTTGAGCGCCTCGGAGAGCTGAGCGATCTCGAGGATGCCATTTCAACGTTCAGGAATGTCGTTGATCTCACACCCGTTGGTCACTCTATCAAGTCGGATTGTTTGAACAACCTTGGGAGCTTCTTCAGAGTTCGTTTCGAGCGCCTCGGAGAGCTGAGGGACCTCGAGGATGCCATTTCGACACACAGAGATGCCGTTCACCTCACCCCTGATGGTCACCTTGACAAGCTGGATCGTCTGAACAGCCTCGGGAACTCCTTCATCACTCGTTTCGAGCGCCTCGGGGAGCTGAGGGATCTCAAGGATGCTATCTCGACACACAGGGATGCTGTTGACCTTACCCCTGATGGTCACCCTGACAAGTTGAATCATCTGAACAGCCTCGGGAACTCCTTCAGAGTTCGTTTCGAGCACCTTGGAGAGCTGAGAGATCTCGAGGATGCGATTTCGACCCTCAGGGATGTTGTTCACCTCACCTCACGATCACCCCCACAAGCCGACTTATCTAAGCAACCTTGGGATCTCCTTCGGGGCTCGTTTCGAGCGCCTTAGGGAGTTGAGCGATCTCGAGGATGCCATCTCAACACTCGGGGATGCCGTTCATCTCATCCCTGATGGTCACCCTGACAAGCCGAGATATCTGAATAACCTTGGGAACTGCTTCACTACTCGTTTCAGGCGCCTTGGGGAGCTGAGCGATCTTGCTGGTGCCATTTCGGCACTCAGGGATGCCATTCGTCTCAACCCTGATGGTCACCCTCACAAGCCTGGCATGCTGAAGAACCTTGGGAACTCCTTCGTAGCTCGTTTTGGGCACCTCGGGAAGCCAGTCGATCTCGAGGACGCAATTTCTGTGTATTCGCATTCTGCTGTTGCTCCCACGGGCCCCATTAGTGTTCGGTTTCACGCATCACGGGATTGGATATTATGTGCCCGAAGGATGCGCCATCCCTCTCTCCTCCGTGCATATTCTATTGCCATTAACCTCCTTCCCCAACTCGCGTGGGTTGGTCTTTCTCTTACACACCGTTACTCCGAGCTCGTGCAAGGTGCCGATATCGTGCGGGAGGCGGCAGCGGCAGCTCTAGACTCTGGATTCCCAGAACTCGCTGTGGAGTGGCTTGAGCAAGGACGTTCCGTCGTTTGGGGAGAGCTCCTTCGACTTCGTAGCTCTGATGACCAGTTATCGTCTGTTCACCCAGACCATGCTCGCAGTCTTCGCGACCTGTCTGCCAAATTAGATGATGCCGGTGCCACTCGCGAAAAATCTTTGTCCACCTTCTCGGAATCAACTCCTGGTGTAATGCCTCTTGCACAGACGTTGCAGCAAGAAGCTGATAGGCACCGTAGGCTTGCGATCGAGCGAGATAAACTACTTCAGGAGATACGACGCCTTCCTGGCTTCGAGCGCTTCCTCTTCCCGAAAGAGTTCTCTGAACTCCGTGCTTCAGCACACTCCGGACCCATCGTTATCTTCAATGCTGCAATGCATCGATGTGATGCATTGGTCGTTCTTTCCGATGTGGATCATGTAATTCATGTCCACTTCCTCACTTCACTTTCAAGCGAGTCGCTGATCATCAGAATTTCCTCAAGAATTTCCTCCGTCAGGCTCACGCTATACGCTCTGACGAAAGGTATGGGGAACCACTACCGTGGGACCGCGGTAGCTGGGAAACCTTCTTGGCCCCCTTGTGGAATGGTATTGTCAAACCAATTCTAGATGTATTGGCTTTCTCAGTGCGTATTCTCATGTTACCTCGATTCACAGCTGATTCGCTCATCGGTGTCTCTAACCAGTCCCTTGGTAACATATCGCGCATTTTTTGGTGTCCGACTGGACCCTTCGTATTTCTACCTATCCATGCAGTCGGTTTCTATGATCCCCAGTATTCATTACCCGGCCACAAAGTGTTCGACTTTGTCGTCTCCTCATACGTCCCTACTCTTAGCATTCTCATGCGGTCACCTAACCTCTACGCGGTACCTCACGATGATCTCCGCCTACTTGCTGTTCGTCAGCCACCCTCAGATGGCCTAGGCCAGCTGCCAGGTGTACCCCCCGAGATAGCACACATCAAGGAAGTGATCAGACATTCACCTTCAGCCCACACCACAATCCTGGAGTCCTCTCTGGGAACGGTCGAAGAAGTACTCGGTCTGATGAAGGAGGCAAACTGGGTCCATTTCGCATGCCACGGAATCCAAGACGGCGTGGACAGTGGTCTTTGTCTTGCTGATAGACGCCGCTTGAAAGTGCGTGACATGCTCTCGTTGTCACGTCCCCATGGCGGGCTTGCCTTTCTCTCTGCATGTCAGACAGCGACGGGTGACGGAAATCTCACTGACGAGGCGGTGCATATTGCAGCAGGAATGTTGTTTGCTGGTTACGGAGGGGTCGTTGGTACGATGTGGTCGATCAGCGACCGGATTGCGCCTGTGGTTGCGAGGGACGTATACGAACACTTGTTTCGGAACGGTACGAGGCCGGATTATCGGGAGGCAGCACGCGCGTTGCATGAAGCTATTGAGGATCTTCGGGATAGTGGCGAAGCGTCGTTCAACGAGTGGGTTCCGTTCATCCATGCAGGTCTTTGAACGTTCGGATGGACTACTATCATGTCATTGTTATCGTTCATCATACAAGATGTACTTGTACAGTACTATTCTTGGGGATGGTGTCAAAACTTACTGGCTCAAGGCCTGACCGCTCCGTTCGTTGGACGAGGGTAGTCCCCCGATGAGTACGACCCTCGGTTTTCCATCGCGGACGTACAACGCGGGGGGCTCGGGCAAGGCAGTGCCTAGTGCACGAAACGGGAAGTTGGCGTATTCGATTGGACGATTGCTTGACGTGCACATGTCGAGCGGGGAAGGACTCGGAGAGTGCCCTGTGTGACTTTGGGGAGTTGGAAGCGAGCTCAGAGCTGGGGTGAATCCGGGTGATAGGGTTGGGTGGGCCACGGAGTCCAACTTGGCTCGTCACTATTCCCGTCGGGTGTTGAAATTCACAGGTTGGCATCATACCGTTTCTTCCAGCTTGAATATCTAACTGGTTCCATTCTTCACGTCGCTTGTCTCTTCAACTTGTCGAACAATTGTCGAGGTATATCATCAGAAAGGGCCTAACAAGCGCGACTTCAAGTTGTTGTCGATCCATCATTCTATCCGTCACACCACTTTAGTGGAAAGCTAGTAGGTTCCCACCGTTGACTGTCATAGCCGGCGTCGGTGGCGTCGAGCGACGTCGCCGGTATACTACACCACGTACGTGGATAAACGGAAGCCCCTCGTCCCAGGGACATGTATACGTGGACGTAGCTTAGTGGCCAATGGTAGTGAGGAGTATGCGTCCCACGCAAAAAAGGCATTTTCAGCAGCTACGTGCGGTAGACGGTAACTCCCATGACCTGGCCTTCTAAGAACTCAGGAAACGGCAGCATGAACATGAATTACCCATGCAAAACGATGAACCTGGTATCGCCGTTACGGTGACATGCATGATATTGTTTCCTGGATTGACACCGTTGAGATAGATGCATCGGCCACGAGACCAAATTCCGGCAATTGCAAGTTCGAGCCGGGCATCGTCGGCGTTCTTGGGAAGGTACGCGGTCATACACGGGTGTCTTGGGACCGGCTAATCCTATCCCCGCACCCGGAATACCACCATCGCAGCAACTCGACTATGATAAAACGGCGTCTCTTTGCCTGCCACTGGCACACATCATGGCCTTCAATCATACATACTCTTGTGCTTGCAGTGAGAAAGCTAGCTCGTACTAAGTGGGTTGGAATGCAACAGATCGACAATAAGAATACCAACTTGAATGTAGGTGATGGGCGTAATATTGAAACTGTTTTCCTTATATAGTGATTCTTGCCTTGACGTTCAGTGAACGTCGGACATCGTGGTCAAACTTCTCTATCTGTCTTTCTGATCGTGCGTGCGGCTCCCGGATCGTCATCACGTTGCTCGAATGACCATGGTATGTTCCCCGCGGGTGAACCCTTTTGTAGTAACGCCGCTCTCCCAGCTTGCTCACTGCCAGCTATATAGGTCCATTCTACGAGTGCCGCACCCATCGGTCATCTTTCATCTACCATGGCTCCTACTGCTCTGAATCTACCTCCTCTCGATCACTCGCTTCTATTCCCTGACTTGGTCAACTTTCATATGGAAAGAAACCCCCCTCACCCGATCTTCGTATACGCGAATGAGAGCGTTCCCGACACTCTAACTGAAATATCATTTCTTGAATTCGGTCGAGCAGCCCACCGAGTGGCACATGCTCTTCGCCCCTCTCGCCAAGGCCCTGACGGAGAGGTCGTTATCCTCATTGCCAATACAGACACGATACTCTACCATGCCCTTGTCATGGGCTTGTTGATCGCTGGATGGGTCGTACGTCTAAATCTATATTTATTTTGACCAGTTCTCATTTTCCCTCAAGCCATTCCCGACATCTCCCCGGAATTCGGCGGCGGCGGTTGTTGATATGATGAAGAAAACGAACTGCTCACGGATTGCGACGCTTGACGCCCATAAAGTGCTTATCGATGGCATCCGACAGGAAATTGAAGGCGAACAATTGACTGTTTATGAAGTCCCTACTCTCCGTTATGCATTCCCAAAGCTGGGGAAGGAGACTGCAACTGATGCGTTTACTCCATACCCTCCTCGCTTGAAACGTCCAGACCTGGATTCTCCTGCCGTCTATATTCATTCCTCAGGTAGTACCGGATTTCCTAAACCTATTCCTCACAGTTACAGGATTCAAATCCAATGGATTGCACATCGTATGTTACGACGTACCACTTCGCGGTACAGCTGCTGATGATATGCAGCATATTTCCAACAATATGCTCAGTTTGCTCCTCCCCGACGGGTTGCTGTCATGGCACTGCCCCCATTCCATTCCTTCGGTATCTTCATGGGGCTTTACGTGGCAATGGCGTATGGTGTCACGGCCGCGGTTTATCCTCCGCGTACGTACGACGACCCGCAGGCCCAACCAGTGATACCGACGAGCGACAACATGGTCGAACAACTCAAGCATGTGGACTGTAATGCCTTGATGACGGTTCCAGCGTTCCTTGAACAGATGGCCACATCAGACAAGGCCATCGAGGTTGTCAAGAAGTTAAATTCTGTGGTGCGTGCAATTTAATGTAATTGACAATTTGCCAAGCTCAGTCCTCCAGACGTTTGGTGGCGGTCCTCTACCTGTCAAGGTCGGTCAGAAATTGTGGGCTGCTGGGGTAAAGCTTGCCAGCGCTTATGGCGGGACGGAATTTGGTGTTCCTGTGGCAACAACTGACGAGCAAGATGCTGCCGATGGTGACTGGATGTGGGTGCGTTTCTCAGACACCCAGAAGATCAGATGGGATTCACAGGGAGACGGTACGTACGAGTTGCAAATTTTGGTACGAGATTTTTTCGGCTTGTTTTATTGTTGACAAATGCTAACAAGCTCGATTTGAATCAGTCGACTGAACGACACCGGATGGCGGTAGAGAATTTACCTGATGTGAAGGGATACGCCACTGCGGATCTCTTTGAAAAGCATCCGACAAAGAACATATGGAGGATGTGAGTCTGCTCAGACGACCTCGCGGAAATGACGTTCATGCGAGAATAACTTTGTGACAGTGTTGGAAGGGCCGACGATGTCATCATTCTTGCGTCAGGAGAGAAAACGGTTCCTGCTCCCATGGAGAGCGTTATTGGGTCTTCTCCGCTAGTGCAAGGTGTTGTCATGTTTGGACGGGAACAAAACCAAGTCGGCGTGCTCATCGAACCTCGACCCGAACACGCTATCGATGTCAACGACGAGAAAGCCGTAGCCGAGTTTAGAAATCAAATCTGGTATGTGCTTCACTTATGACTTGGCAGGCATGTTGACTAAAGCGAACAAAGGCCGACGATGGAAGAGGCAAACAAGTCGTCGCCGGCATTCAGCCGTATTTTCAAGGAGATGATTCTGATCACGAGCAAGAACAAACCATTGTTACGTGCTCCCAAAGGTACCGTGCTCCGGAAGGTGGCTCTCAAGGCATACGAAGCTGAGATCAATGCACTGTGAGTCGTAACGTCACGTGCATATGGACGCCCAACTTAGATTTGGTTAGGTATGATACCGTCGAAGCGAGCGCGGAAGCCCCAGATGGGATGGCTGGACCGTCAGCGTGGACCAGTGAAGCACTTGAAGAATGGTTGCTGGAACATGCTCGCGCCATCAGCTCCACCAGTTCTGTTAATCCAACTGCTGATCTGTTTGCTCAAGGATTTGATAGGTGAGAAATCACGCAAGAGAAGGGAATCGAAATAGTCGCTCACATTGTGCTGTTCGTTCACAGTTTGAGTGTCACGTATCTCCGAAACCGGATTTTGGGCGCTTTGCGGAAATCGTCGGACCCCGAGATCAAAAGGGCGGCTGTCCACGTCCCTCCTAACGTCGTCTTTGATAACCCAACCATCCAGCTTCTCAGTGCACGTATATCTGCTCTTGTCGCCGGTGACAGTGGTGGACAGGGAGTCAACCTCATAGAACAACACAAGCAGGCCATCCAAGCCATGATCGAGAAATACTCCATAGGCTTACACGGACCTGTAGATGGTGTGTTGCCCAGCAGCCAGTTGATCGAGCCTGCCGTTGTACTGCTCACCGGGACTACGGGTGGTCTTGGATCCTTCTTACTCTCGGAGCTTCTCAAGAGCCCTGTGGTCCAGCGTGTCTACGCTTTCAATCGCTCGTCTTCTACAAAGTCGATCGGGGAACGACAGAAGTCGGCTTTCAAAACCAGAGGCCTGCAGACCAGCCTCTTGGAGTCGAACAAGGTTGTCTACATCGAGGCCGACGCATCTCAACAAAAGTGTGGCCTTTCCCCGGCTCGGTATGAAGAGGTATCGTCGTCCCTTACCTTTGAAAAAGACACGTGCACTGATACATCATCTGTAGATCCGAAATTCCGTTACTGTGATCATACACAATGCGTGGCGACTCGACTTTAACCTGGCGATATCTTCCTTTGAGGAAAATATTCGGGGATCGCGCAACCTTGCAGACCTTGCTTTGGATTCACCCCAGAAGCAAAACGTGCGCTTGCTGTTCACTTCCTCGATTGGATCCGCGCAGGGTTGGGACAACCTGAAAGGTCCTTTCCCAGAGGAGGTTCAACTTGATCCTTCTGTCGCCGTTGGAGCAGGTTATGGGGAGGGCAAATATGCCACCGAACGGGTGAGTTATCTTGGACGTAAGTAGATGATCAAAACTGAGGTGAATTGGCAGATCATCGTCAAGAGTGGCATCCATGTAACCTCCCTTCGCATTGGCCAGATCGCTGGTGGACATGGTGGATCTTGGGTCACGACAGATTGGTTCCCGATCCTTGTCAAATCTAGCATTGCCCTGGGTATGCTCCCCGAAGCTGCCGGTGTAAATGGTCCCATCCTTTGTTGCTGATCATGCGTGCTGATGACAATTCCAGGGCGTGTCGTGGCTGCGCGAGGAAGAGGTGGCATCTGCCGTATTAGAGACCGCGTTCGCCAAAGAGGCACCACCGCCGACACTCAACATTGTGAACCCGCGCAGTGCCCCTTGGGCTGAAATCATCGCGTTTGTGCGTCGTGCGATCATCAAGCGAAAGGCGCTCCAGGGCGGCAACAATGTCCTTCCAATTGTTCCCTTCAAGGATTGGTTTGCCTTGCTAGAGAGTAAAGCTGAGAATGCTACGGAAGACGATTTGGCCAATATCGTAAGTGGCATTGGATACAGAATGACCATTGCTCACGCGTGAAACTCAGCCGGCTATCAAATTACTCGAGTTCTTCCGTGGGTTGGCACGGGGAGACGAGGCCATCCGGAGCATGGGGACTGAATCCACGGAGGCGGGTGGGATGGCCAACCTCAGTACCGCCAAGGTACAGGCGGTGAGTCCGACCATGGCGAATATGCGGGCGATTGGCGAGGTGGAGGCGGATGCGTGGGTGGGGTACTGGGCTTTCTAGCGTCTTCGATGCGATGTGGAATATGAAACTGTAAGTCTGACTTAGGTGTCTGTAACAGAGGTGTACGTACGATGTACTTGTGAGAGCGCAATGTGTTTGGAACGTTCCAGGATAAAGCGTGTCCTTTTCAGTCATGTCGGCGGATGCACGCACAGGTAGACTACACAACTTACTGCACACGTCTTTTGTCCAGAGTCACTGGCGCTCACCTGTTCTCTCACGAAGTGTCCAAAGGTGATATGGTCCATGGAATTGGGGGACACTCGCCGAACAAACAAATTCTCACACCACGCAGATCTTCTACTAGAACGAGAACTCAAGGCTCAACGTGCACATATACGAGCGCGTATCGATCGAGTCAGGACAATGTCGAGCTGAACGTCCAAACGTTGCTATCCTGCGTATTACGAGGGAGGGAACGTGCAAGAAGATAAATGGGGGGCACTTGCGTATGTGGGTGGGTATCCTCAGACCGGTCGTCCATACTCAAACCATGGTTTGTTGCATGTTTTCGTCGATCGACCGTTATTTTGGCCTCGTTGTTTGGCGTTTTCGTACAAAGTACTCACCGGTGGCATCATGTCGCTGGGGGAATCCTCCCCGAATAAAACACTCACCGTCCTTGTCGGTCCAGAACCCAACGTGGACTATGGACGTCGCCGCCGTCAACCTCGACGCACATAGGTCCACGGGGCACTCTTGCCTGACCTATTCCGGGTTCTGAGGAGAGGGAACATGAAAGAGGAGGCGTGTGGCTGAAAGTCCGATAGCCCCTATATAATTGCCAAATCGAATCCACGTGGTCTCAGACAAGGCATAGGGCTCGTGTTCTATCATCAGAAACCACCCTTTCCGACCCAATACCCTACCCACGCCTCCGCCTCTATCTCTCCAATTACCTGCATATTCGCCATGGTCGGACTCACCTCCTGTGCCTTGGTAGTCGTAAAGTTGGTCATCCCGGCTGCCTCCGTGGTACCAATGGCCAAGCTCCGCATAGTCTCGTCTCCCCGTGCCAACGCACGGAAGAACTCAAGCAGCTTGATGGCAGGCTGTACACATACAGTATACGTCCGTTAGTGATGATGACAGTAATCTTCATCTAAGTCAACGCACGATCTTGGACAAATCGTCTTCCGTAGCGTTCTCAGCCTTGCGCTCCAACAGCGCAAACCATTCTCCAAACGGAATGATAGGGAGGACGTCCTCCCCTGTCAGTGCCTTCCGTTTGAGAATTGCACGTCGCACGAACGCGATGATTTTGGTCCAGGGCACATTGCACGGGTTCACAATGTTCAGTGCGGGCGGTGGTGCTTCTTTAGCAAATGCCATCTCCAGAATGGCAGAGGCAACCTTTTCCTCGCGCAGCCATGACACACCCTGGAACCACCATTAGCACTGATGAACAGCAAGAAGGGATACGATTAATAGGGTCACTTACACCTGTCGCATCCGGGAGCACGCCGAGGGCAATGCTGGATTTGACAAGGATTGGAAACCAATCCGTCGTGGCCCAAGATCCTCCGTGTCCACCCACGATTTGGCCGATGCGAAGGGAAGTTGCGTGTATCCCACTCCTAACGATAACCTGCTCACCCATCTTAGCAAGAATAGCCTAAATACCGTCATAACTCACTCGTTCAGTGGCATATTTGGCCTCTCCATACCCTGCTCCAACAGCAACAGAAGGATCAAGTTGAACCTCCTCTGGGAAAGGACTTTTCAGATTGTCCCAACCCTGTGCAGATCCAACCGAAGAAGTGAACAGGAAGCGGACGCTCTGCTTCTGCGGTGAATCTAGGCAGAGGTCGATTAGATTCCGTGATGCCCGAATGCTGTTTTCGAAGGAAGATATCGCCAAGTTGAAGTCAAGTCGCCACGCATTGTGTATGATCAGCGTAACGGAATTCCGTATCTACAGACAATGCTTCAGTGCGTGTATCTGTCACAATGCCCGTAGTTAATCTTACCTCTTCATGCTGAGTGGGAGACAAGCCACATTTTTGCTGAAACGCGTCGGCTTCGACATAGTCTAGCTTATTTGAATCCAGCAGGTCGAGCTGAAGACCCTTGTCTTTGAACGCCGCTCTGTGTCGTTCCTCGATGGTTTTTGTGGAAGAGGGTC
The DNA here is from genome assembly GCA_038088775.1 of Boletus barrowsii. Classification (NCBI taxonomy): domain Eukaryota; kingdom Fungi; phylum Basidiomycota; class Agaricomycetes; order Boletales; family Boletaceae; genus Boletus; species Boletus barrowsii. The sequence goes on along the minus strand of JBBPJP010000645.1, from coordinate 1,507 downwards.
GATTGAAAGCATAGACGCGCTGAACCACAGGGCTTTTGAGAAGCTCCGAGAGTAAGAAAGATCCAAGACCGCCAGTAGATCCAGTGAGCAGTACGACGGCAGGCTCGATCAATTGGCTACTGGGTAGCACACCATCGACCGGTCCCTCTAAGCCAACGGAGTACTTGTCGATCATGGCTTGGATGGCCTGCCTGTGTTGTTCTATGAAACCGACACCCTGTCCGGCACCGTCACCAGTGACGAGAGCGGCGATACGCGCACTGAGTAGCTGTATGGTCGGGTTCTCAAATATCACATTGTGTGGAATATGGGAGGCCGCCCTCTTAATCTCCGGGTCCGACGATTTTCGCAGAGCACCCAAGATCCGGTTTCGGAGATATGTGACACTCAAACTACAAACGAATAACACGATGTAATCAGCTTCTGTGACCTCGTTCTGCTGCGAACTTCTCACCTATCAAAGCCTTGAGCAAACAGATCGGCACTTGGATTCACAGAACCGCCGGGGCTGATGGTGCGAGCATGTTCTAGCAACCAGTTTTGAAGCACTTTGCTAGTCCACGCTGACGGCCCGGCCAACCCATCTGGGGCTTCTGTACTCGCTTCGACAGTATCATACCTTGACAAATCTAAGGTTGACGTCCATAGACACGCGAGTAATGGCTCACAATGTGTTGATTTCTGCTTCGTACGCTTTCAGAGTCCCTTTCCGTTGGACCGTACCTTTGGGAGCACGTATCATGGGCTTGTCCAGGTTCGTGATCAGAATCATCTCCTTGAAAATACGGCTGAATGACGGAGATGGCTTGTTCGCCTCTTCAATTACCGGCCTTTGTTCGCTTCAGTGGACGTGCTTGCACTGTAGCTGAATCACGTACCAAATTTGGCTTCTAAAGTCGGCCACAGCTTTCTCGTCGTTGACGTCGAAAGCGCGTTCTGGCCGAGGCTCGATAAGGACACCGACTTGATTTCGCTCTCGTCCAAACATGACAACGCCTTGCACTAACGGAGAAGACCCAATGACGCTCTCCATGGGGGCAGGAACTGTCTTCTCCCCAGACTCGAGGATGATAACATCGTCAGCCCTTCCAATACTGTCACGAAATTGCACATGCATAAATACCACTCTCAATACAGACCAACTGGACTCTTACATTTTCCACATGTTCTTAGTTGGATGCTTGACAAAGATATCCGAAGTTGCGTATCCCTTCACGTCAGGTAAATTATCTATCGCCATCTGGTGCTTGTCTGTCGACTAATTTACATTAAGCTTGTTAGCATTCCCAAAACCATGACGGCTCAAAGCTTTTCATACCAAGATTTGCAACTCGTAGGTATCATCCCCTTGTGGAACCCACCTGAGATTTTGGTCCTCCGCGAAACGCATCCACATCCAATCACCGTCGGCGATATCCTGCTTGTCGGCCGCTATGACGGGGGTTCCGAATTCTGTCCCACCGTAAGTGCTGGATATTTGTACCCCAGCAGACCATAACTTTTGGCC
>JBBPJP010000644.1:0-17466 GCA_038088775.1 Boletus barrowsii | reverse complement strand
ATAGCTTCGTCGTGTTGCCCAGCATCAAACAATGTGATAGCCTAAACGTGTCAACGATGACGACAATCCAAGTCATGAAGGTGCGTCCATACCTTGATCATGTTGACGAAATCTCTCTCCCTCGGATCACAGCTTTCAAGTACATCATCAAGTACCTCTATCCCAGCATCATGTCTATTCTGACCTGACTCTGCAATACACCTTGCAAGGCGGGCAACGAGCGATGGTGTAATAGAGAGTGACTTGAAGACGCGTCATATGAGCAGGAGTGCTAGTAGGCAGTAGACATGATTTACCGCCTGTGCGTCGTCCAATGCCCCATCCCATTGTTGCAGACGTGCACGGACGAGGGCCCTGTTAGCAAGACGGTAGTGCGAAGCAGTCAAGCAGCGTTCAATTTCACTCGACAAGATGCCTTCAGTGCTGGTTAATTTGCCTTTTCTCCACGAGCCATATGCTTCATTATCAATTTCAGTCAACTACGTCATAACGTTCGCAGATTGGCGGATCAGATCGCGACAAAATGCCGACAAATTATGATGACTTACGATACGGTACGGGTCAGCACGAAAGGAAGGAATCATGCAAGCGGTCAAAGACTAAGAGACGATGGTCAATACCAGATGATCGTATGCCGCGGAAGCTCAAACCTACGTGAAAGGAATAAGACGTCGGGAGAAGATTTCGGAGATTCCAGATGTAAATTCTGCCCTCCTTTGTGCCACTCACGAGGTGACAATCATCAGGTGAGATATCCGCATCAAGTACCTCACTGTCATGTTGAAGAGATGAAATCTCGGACCGGGTGTGGACATCCCAAATCTTGACAGAACATTCTGAATTGGAAGCAGAGACGATAAACTTGCCATTGTTTGAGAGACAAAGCGTAGAGACAGAATCGAAGTGAGGGCGGCCATTCCATTTCGCGATGACCTGCGCCAAACCCGAAACATCGAAACACAGAATTGAGCCCCGATGGCAACCAGCAAAGAGATGACAGCCATCGCTGGACCATGCGAGCGAGCATGCCGGATCTGTTGTTGGGACACGCGTCGCGCATAGGCAACCGTCGTTGCAAATGCTCCAGACATAGATCGAGTAATCTGACACGGCACTCGCGAGGCGGTCACCGGCAGGTGAAAACCGGACAGACAAGATCGACCGTTCCTGTTTCAAAGGACCTGCGATACGTCGACCTGTTTCCAAGCACCAGATGATCATTGTTCCGTCTTGTGATCCAGTTGCGATTTTCGACACATCTAGTGACACGTCGAGTGCCGTGATTTTCTTCGCATGTGCCTCGATGGACTCGACCATTTTTTCATGCGTGGTCGTGTCCCAGACAGTGAACTTTTGAGTTCCGGCGAGGATAACCCACTTGCCATCTTTCGAGACCTCTGCCGCTCTTATCTCTCCCTCAGAATAGAGTACTCTCCCCACCTCACTAGCATGCTCGCTGCCCTCTTCGACGTTCAACAGTCGAACCGTTCCACTGTTGCTGCCGATTACGAGGTGTCTTCCATCAGGTAAAAATCGCACAGACGAGACTGGGCCTTGATGGGTATCAATGCGGCGTAGCTCTAGGTCAACGTGTTGCGATCAGTGATCATAAAATCAAACCTCGATCTTGATATTATCAAAAGGTTCTCACCACCGGGTCTTGTTCCTCCAATAGTCGAAAGACCTTCTGGGGGTGGGACGATTCTTTCGGGATCCTCGAGCCTCTGTCGTGCTTTAAGCGCGTTGACTTGTTAGGCACGATAAAGTTGAACTTGTGGAGGGCACGTTACCACTCGTTGGCGACGGAGTCTTTCTCGAGCTTCGCCATGGAACGTGAAGCTTAGACCACATAGCAAAAAGAGACCAAGCAACTAGAGTGGTCTTCCCGATCAACGGTAATGTGTCATACGAAAAGCGTGGGAACTACTTACTTTCCCAAGCTACCGAATGGCTACACCGTACACGACACCTTCCCGATGCCCCGTCGCAAGCCAGGAACTCAGATACGCGCTACCTTTGCTTGAAGGTATATGAAAAGCCTGGATTCAGAGGCAGTGACCACCGGTGCAAAATTTGCCCGGGGAAGAAAAGTCAAGAACTTTGAGACAACTCGGAACTATTTCATTCTGATATAACCAAAGTCACAACTCGACGGTCGCTAGCTCTTCTCCGTCCCACGATGTCTGTACGTTGCCAACTTGTGGATCGGAATTCTCCCTTGGGCTTGGGTACCCAAGACCATTCTCAAGAACTTGGCGTCTTTCCAGTATGTATTCCTTGGTGACCGTCAATTCCACAGTTTGTAGTCCACGTCGATGAAAGCATCTATACCAGGTGTCCTGTACGGCTGGGTCCCGCTCGTTGCACACAGTTGTCTTTGACCAAACGTCGAGGTGAACACAGACGCGAAACGAGAGACAGTGCCAAACGTGCGTGGTGAGTAATTTAGCAATGGTTTTGTGCAATGGGACCAATGAAATGGAAACCGTGGTGCAGAGTCAACAACCACACAACTTCTCATTAGCACGAATCCAGGTCGAGACGGATTTCCAAAGAGAACTTTGAAATTTGATGGCCAGTCTTCGACCGTCTCGTAGTCCTTCCAACCTCGCCTCACCGAGCAAGCCATCATCTGCTTGCCTGGTGCATACGTTCAGTGCTGGTAAGGCACGAGTGTATATGGTGATCTATCGTACTAATGCATTGCCGAACTGTCCTAGTCGGTCGAAGGTGGGAACGGCGTCACCTCGTCCGCGAGGTCTCCATCGGCGGAAGGAGGCAACCACTACTGCCGGGATCAAATTTGTCACCAATCCGTCTTTAGGGATTCGTCTTTGGAGGAAGGGAGATGGACACGACGAACGCCAAAGAGAGCGCGAAAGGTGCAGTAAACCGTGAAAGATATAACATAGCCGTCTAGGTAAGTACGAACCCAATAGAATGGCAAACTTATAAAATAGTTCATTCCCTCTAGAACTCGGGATATACAGGTCGGCGTCGATACTATTGACCAGTCCCGCTTGTCTGCCACGATGGTGAGATGAACACCTCCGTGCCGCGAAACACGACAGACATCTGAAGCTTGTTTTAGGGTGTTGCAAGCCCACGCAACGCCTTAACTCGGATGATCTTACCCAGTCAGGTTCCTGTCGATGACATTGTCGCCGACAAGGAATTAAAAATGGAGGTGTGTAGGCAAAGGACTTATAACAGCTCCTGGGTGTACATTTGCAGCATGCTGGTTGGCGTGAGGTGAGTAAGCTCTTCCTCGGATGTGTGTGAGGTAGAAGACAATGGCATTTTAGTCGTTCACCCACGCGCTTCGCAGCGTTCTTATCAAGAGAACTGAATGGCAGGGTACAATTCATGTACTGGAAGTAAGTGTACTTTCCGCGGTGCAAGGAAACAGAGGCCAAGTGAGTGGACATACACAAACAATATTATGTCATGACTTTACCAGACCAGGTCTTCTCCGAGGAAGAGCTGATTGTCCGGGTAAAAAAGTTTCCACCGCGCGTCAATGTGTCTAAGTCATGGGGTGGCGGACGAAATGCTTCTAAATTTAACCCAAGTCGACGTGAAATCACTCCGTTCACCACTTTCAAACGGTCTCATCGAGTTATGAAGTTTCGGCACCTACAAGTCCTACACGTACTTCCGCATCGCTTACTTTGCTAGGTCCGGATCGTATGCAGAAAAAGAGTCCCTGCCCTTGAGCGCTTCGTAGTGATCATGGGACGCCACTGGAGAAAGGCGCTGGCCAACTGGCCACATATAAACATGAGGCAGCGTTCGCCCACTACCAGACGCTTATCACCCATCCATCGACCATCAAGTCACAGACCCGACCCACGACTTGTCTTTTGGATAACCCATCAAACCTTTACTAGCCGTTTTACAAAGCATCATCCACGATGAAGCATGGCATTGAGCCCGAGTCGTTCGTTTATAAGGAATCGGGTGTGACTCACACACGCGACCTGCGATCTGGCCGATTACACAAAAGCAGGGAATCGTGCGGAGTACGGTGCTTCAGGAATAAAGCCTGGAAGGTCTTTTCCAGCATGGACCAATACTGCAAGACAAAAAATGATTACGAGCGTGCTTGGAGCAAAGGAGTACCCACTCCAGAGTTCGAGTTCAAGTTGGGTTCCGTCGTTGGTAAGGATAAACGGCCCAGGGATGGCTTCGCACTCGTCGTGCCATACATTACCGCTGGTCGCCGTTTCACCTTGCCGAAAGACCGCACCACATTGAAGACGGCCATTCGTTCCATCACTAACGATAAAGTCCTTCAGAAGTACGTGGCGGATCCTATCACAGTATGAAGTACTAACGAGGCGACTCACGCCAAGGAACGTCACCGGGTCGGGAAAGAACCGCGACAGAAGAATTACAGTTTTATTCGGATTAGTCAGTGCAAATTCTGTTCTCCGTCTCGCCCCGTATCTACCTGTTGAACACCACCATCCGCGAACGACCAATCGCTGTATCCGAATGGCGTCAAGTTTACTGCCGGTTGTACTTTAATCGCACCGGAGATCAGGCTGTATGAAGTCAACAGATGAACACCGAATGCTAGGAAGCACGGACGAGAAAACTTACGTTTGACATATATAACCGCCCAAACGCGATAAATCCACCCTTGTCCTCCACAGTGCGCAGTGCAGACTCGCGGGTATATCCACCAGCAGATACAAATGCCCTCTCGTCACCACCCCTTCACCACCGTTCCATATCTCTCGTAAAAAGTCATTGTTCCCGTCTGGGCGTGGGACTATATCCTCGACCCCTCCCACACGAGCCTGAGGCTCAATTACATGGAGGTATGCCAACTTTGGGTGCTTATTGCGTATCAGAGAACAAGCACCGCTCTGCCGCGTCAAGCTTCGTCAGCGGTCCCGACACAGCAGCCATCATGATTCATGTCCTGTTTTGCCACTGGTGCAAAGAACAGGGAGGCAATTCGCAAGTAGGTGTGGCTTAGTCGTCCTGACGTGAGCTTTGAGGGTCTTGCTCGGCAACTTGAGGCTCGTGGAATGTGGCACTGGTGCGCACCTCGTGCAGATTCCAAGGGACTGTGTTCAAGTTTGGCACAAATCAGGTGGACATGATCAGGTGGTATGTCTCTTCCAATCATCCTCCGACGGTTGCGACCGCTATCAGCGAAGGCCTTCTGATCGAAAAGGTCAATGGAAAGAAGCATGAGTTCAGAGGAAATGTACTTCATATCTACAACAAGCCACTAGTACAAAGGTAATCCTACTGGGTGCGGGAGTGGGCATTTCCCTCGGGGGTTCGTTCATCTGCCCGAGTCACGCCAGAATTAAGAGGTGACCTCGATCAGCGGTCAAGATAGTTCAACCCAATCATCATCGGCTCGGACAGTCTGTGTGTATGCCCTGCCACAAGCCAGTCTAATTTTTGTTCCAGCGAGGATGTGATGGTGTTCTTCTGAAGGGGAATCGTGGCACATACATCAGAACTTTGCCCATCTATGCTCGCCAACCACCATTTGAGTAGCCATTTCCATTGTCCAAGCGAGTCAATATAGATAACCCGATTCTGATCATTGGCATGGTTCGCAAAGCCATCAGCCATAAGGAGCCTGGGGAGTGCGAAGCACGACCAGTACAGAAGTTAAAGGTGAGGGTCAGTAATTTCGGTAATAACGGGCCCACATTGTGCGCTTGGCGGTGCTTGCACCACCGGACGTGGCGCGACACATGACAAACGCTGCATACCGTGGGGACGGGGAAGTCATGCCATTTTGAGCACGCGCTGTATATATCGAACGGGTTGGACAGAGATCGATCGGCGTACCTGTGCGGCCCCCACTTTCCGTACGACGTTCGCGATGATAAATACACTAACTACAAACGTGGCGCTGCAAACAATGGCAACTATCAAGCCGGGCGTTGACATGTCCGTGTTCGAGCCTGAGTCCTGGGAGGATTGACGCGCATGCCATTGGTGAACATCGCCGAGATGTGTGAGTGCAATATCGGATCTAGGGAGTTCCGCAGTGAACAAATTGAAATGGGTACACTGGGCTCCAGGAACGATGGCACTTACTGGATGGGTGGCATGGACTGAGGGTGGGAGAAGAACGAGTGCGACGACTGAAGGTGCTGGCAGTGCGGCGAAACGTCTGAATGGACACTACGACTGCGGCTTCGATGCATATGCCATAGTTGTACCATGACTCAGACGAACCAGGCCGATTCGGATGCATTGGAACGCATCAAACAGGTCTGTGGAGCAACGGGAAATTCAAAGTGTGGAATGACAGTCATGACTGCACACTTCAAGACAGAAGAATTACAGTTTTATTCGGATTAGTCAGTGCAAATTATTAGGTGATATAATCTAACCTGTTGAACACCACCATCCGCGAACGACCAATCGCTGTATCCAAATGGCGTCAGGTCTCCTGCTAGATAGTACTTTGATCGGTCCGAACGCGTAAAAGGTATATTCTTCTGTAGCCGCACCGGGAGATCAGGCTGTATGAAGTCAACAGATGAACGCCGAATGCCAGGAAGAAAACTTACGTTTGATACATATAGCCGTCCAAACGCGATAAGCCCACCCTTGTCCTCCACAGTGCGCAGTGCGGACTCGCGGGTATATCCACCAGCAGCTATAAATGCCCTCTGGTCACCACCTTCACCACCGTTCCATATCTCTCGTAAAAAGTCATTGTTCCCGTCTGGGTGTGGGACTATATCCTCGATCCCTCCCACACGAGGCTCAATTACATGGAGGTATGCCAGCTTTGGGTGCTTATCGCGCAGAGCGGTAGCAAGGTATGTGAACGTGGGTCGAGGATCCGGCATGCCCATGTCTGGAAATATACAAAATGAGCCCGACAGCTTGCAGATCTGCACAAAAACAGCACCTTGCCATGTGCTCCAGGGACTGATACGAATACCGACTCGATCTTCTCCGACGGCGTCGGCGACCTCCCTGGTGAATCTCGTCCGCCCTTCTTCATCTCCGCCCCATTTGTCCGTGCGCTTGTTGGATACTGTCTGAAGGAACTGATCAGGGAGATAGCCGTTGGCACCGTGCACCTCTACCCCATCGAATCCAGCGCCATGTACTGCGTTGCTCGCTGCTCTTGCATACGCAGCGACGTAATCTTGGATCTCGATTTCGGTCAACGGACGAGGCGGCTTCGACTTTTCAGTCATCGCGACGGAGGATGCGGAGACGTATGGTGAAGGCGGATCCTGATTCTCAAGGAAATCTACCTCGGCGGTACGTCCAAGGGCCCAGAGTTGAAGGAAGATGTACGACCCTTTGGCATGCACGGCGTCGGTGATCTGACGAAATCATAAGCACCCGGTTTGGAATGACAGAATGAGAGCGTGCGCACCTTTTTCCAGCCTTTTATTTGCTCGTCGGTGTAGATGCCTGAGACATTATCGTAGCCTCCTGTATCATGGGAGATGAAGGTAGCTTCAGTGATGAGCAGTGACCCCGGTGTTGAACCCCGCTGAGAGTAATACGATGCTTGATGAGGGCCGGGAACATGGGAAGCGTATGCTCGAAGACGAGTCAAGGGGGCAAGCACGACGCGGTGCTGAAGCGTCAGTCGACCGACCTTGATCGGCGTGAAGAGTGCGTGCGTCTGCTGTGTAATTGTCATGACTGGTGTTACGAATTAGAAAGTGCGGTGTTGGGTAAAAGATGCTTTGCGGGTTGTGTCGTGGGCTGCTCGACTTGCATGCTGGCGTGCTTTATAGTCATGGGATGCTCGGGATCAGCAGTCAACAACGAACTTTTGCATGTTGAGAGCTCGGGGACGTGAACGAGCTTTGTAAGGTACACCGTTTGCGAGGTGCAGTATCACATACCATCCCCGAAGGTTTGGTCATCTCTGTAACCCCTCGAGTTCGTGAAGAGTCCGGTAACCGGTGTGAGTCCCACAACGAGCTTCTGAGGATGACCAAGGACGAGCCCAAGCCTGACTTTCGGACTGTTCGCGTCTGGGAGGAGGAAGATAGGGTCACTAGCTAACTAAATGTCTGTGTGGATTTCGATGGCAGACTCCAGGACACTTGGGACTGGGTCACGAGACCGGCCCTAAGCGTCACGGCGTGCATCATCGAAACGTTGGTCCAGTTGCACGACTCAGTGACATTATACGCGCCTTTGCGATCCTTGGCTGGCACTATACGACAGTCATCCACTCAGATTCCACTGTGCGGTGACACCCACAGTGTCAAAAGTTTACTCTCTCCGTTCGCGTGTACATACCTCGGAGTCGGAGGGTGCGCGGCACCAACAATGGACAACTCGATTCCCGATGTTGCATGCAGCGTGGTGTACAATGACGGAAGACATGGACTGCGACGTCGGTTAGCGTATACCTATCAAGCTGTTGAACCGTTCACACAACAAAGAGGCATACCCTCAGGTTTGAGAATCATGTCCAACTCGACGAATTGCTCCACTGTTCGGAACGCTGTTTGAACGTTCGGAAGGTGACGCTACGTTCGTCACTCCCCTCAATATTTGTTGATCCGCGCCAACCGGTTATGTACATCCACTGGCTATGCAACTCGTCTCCCCTCACCAACCTCTTCTCTTCCTCATATATCCATATCCAATCCATGCACACCATGTGTATTCACTCGCTTGAATCGCGCGGTAAGATCCAGCGCATTGTTTAGTCATTGTCAATGTCTTGGCTGTTTACTCATTCAAAATTTTCCGCCATGTTCGCTCTTCTTCTCTCTTGCCTGGTCTCTCTCATGAAAAGCTGAAGGTGCGTCAACGGAGAGAAAGTCAGAGGCAGGAACTTGGAGCTCGCTCCTATTGATCCTTTTTTTTCATATACAAGTCAACCAGCCTGAGCGCGCATGCCAGTGCCGACATTACACTTCGCAAGCCACGCAACTTGATCTAATTTGCTATTCGGTTGAGCCACCACCTTGGTATTTACTGGCCGACACGCGAGGGCATATGCTAGGTGAGATTCCCCATTTTGCCTAGTCTCTCATTAGACTATGATTGCAAACCCAGTGGTGTAATAATTGAGCAATGTACGAACGTACAACATTCAAGTTTACTGAATTCGTACCCTTGGCAATATTACTCGGATCCAACGTCGCTAACCAATGTCTTGGCCACTCAGAGAACCTGGTGAAAATAATGCCAGGATCAATTCAGCTGCTAAACCTCGAGTAAGAGGTGACGTCACTGATGGTAAGGCGAACAGTCATTTCCGGTCTGTACGTCTGCAAACACGCGTGTCTCGAGGGCGAAACTCAATAACTCTACTTTGGGTTAGGTTTGTTATATTCAATCCGTATACATCAAGCGATCCTTGCAAGGGTTTGAATCAAACTCTTTGGTTTTGTGTTTGGACCCTCTCCTGTGGCAGTGGCCCACGAAAGGGATAAAAGGACCACAGTTTTACTTCCAAAAATCCCAGGAAACAATCGCGTCGCCTTTGGTGAGTCTCGACGGCACCGATCCCCCTCCTTTACTACCTACTGCTTCAACGAGTGTTCCCAACGCTCACGCATTGCACCTTTGACCCCAGTTTTCAACCGTATTCTTCCTATATCTCTAAAACTCCAAACACAAACCAACCCCGTCAGGTATGATGACGTCGTGGATCGCTCACAGTGCTATGTGCTGATTGCAAACACTATAGGACAATGGGCACTATCACTATCATAAACCACACTCTGGACCTCGTCTCCGTCAGTGTCACTGCACACGGCGAGAACGGACAGACCCAGTACTTTGATATAGATTCTGGAAATACTGAGACTTGGACCAGGGACAACTTGCAAACTTGCGTCATTTATAGGCATGACAATGAAGTGACGCGGGAAATGACTGTCATTCCTGACAACACTTACTATGCCTAGAGCCATCTGGGAGATATCATACCAGTTCCCTAGTGTAATGTCGGACGTTTAGTACTGAGATATGAGGTTATTGCATGTGTTGCGAGGCATATGGGTCTACTTGAAACGGTGTGTCCGAATATTTGCAGACGATTTAAACTACGAGCGTGATCATGCAAGGTAGGTAATGTAGATTCAGGCAGAAGGGAACGCAATAGCCCTAGCGAGTTGACTGTCAGTCGTTCACCAGTAATCCGGGGGTTCGTATTGTATGTCAATGCAAAGACATGGACAAGTCATATGGGAGCAAGCGAAAAAAAATTGCTCAGGACAACATGTCTACGTGTTGACGAGCATGAACAAACCTCCACGGCCAAACGTTTGAGCCGTGTCAATCTCCAATTTCTCATATCTAACAACCACCGGAGGACGCTTTTGGAAACTAGGTTGAACGCGGAATCTGGTGCGCTGTTCCACTATCACCTGGGATATTCCTGTATCAAAGGTCGACAAAGACCCTTCGGAGCTCGACAACGGACATATTCTATGAGCTGCCCGGGCTCCGCATCCCACTGGTATGTCGTGGTCAATCAAGGGTTGTGTAGGATGCGCCATGCCTCACTGGTTAGTGGTTACTAGCATGAAGCCCGGCCGGTACATGTTTGATGCTGAAAAACCCCATGACATTGAAATTGTGCCCGTAAAGTTCCTAGATTGACACTGGAAACGGGTGGTTTCATATTCACCTGCGTCAAAGCCGTCCCAGACAGCGTGTTGCCCGCTCGCATCAAGCAGCATCGTATTACTGAGACGACGGACCGTTTGACGATGCCCTCGTCTTTCACACCGCGCGTACTGCGATGTTACCGAGATGAGCATGCGGGGGATTGTGATGGCGTTAAAAATGAGAGGTATGGCGTCATAAACACGATCGACGCTACCCGAGACCACTGTATGGTTGCTTCGCGTCCAGGGCAGTGGGACGACATTGTATCTCCAGTCCGCCATTCCACCGATGGAGCGGACCATAAAAGTATAGTCTGCCGTGCGAGCATCGGGATAGTTGAAATGTGGAATGACGGTCAGGATCGACCTGGACACGAAAAACCCACTTCAATACGGAAAGAGCACCACTGTGCTGTGTGGACCCCGCCTATATGGGGAACGAGTTTTATTTGGAGTTACTCGAGGAGTCGATGCATATGCCAGCACTAGTCGAGACCCATCGAAGGATTTTGACAGCATTCTGCCTTGCAAGATGGGCGAAGGGATTTAGCCATTTCAAATCAGGAAACGGTCTCCTGCGGGCGAATGGCTTAGCGGCCGACCCCAGTGAAATAGGCTGGGAGTATTTGTATAGGCGTTTTGAAGGTACGTTTCGGGGCACTAACGTCGTAACGCTGAACAAGGCAGAGGGAATCCAGTTGGCATTGCTGTTAGCAAACCCGAAATGACAGAACAGAATCAGAATTACGCGTTTAAGTGCTAGTGACATGCAACTTGAGGACAGGATGGGAATGTTCACATAGGCGCTGGGTATCTCATTAAAGTTGGATATTCATCAAGCCTCAGGGAAAGGCCGGGAATAAATAAGGGTGATGTACCCGTTCAGGGTGATCCTATCGACGAATAAGGTGGAGGCATATCATCTGGAGGGTCTTCGTCATCCTGTGATGCAGGACCAATACGGTGTATTATCGTTCTCGGGGGCGGATCTGCCTGAGTCACGCCAGCGTCCAGCGACGTTCTCGATCTACGGTTGTCGTCGTCTGGGGAAGGCAGACGGTTTGTCGTCGCCTGGGATGGTTGGTTGTCTGTGCTTGGCGATGCTACGATTCCAAGAAAAGAAACATGTCATGCGACGACTCGGAGCCACAGAAAGAACGCTCAGAATGGGCAGTGGTGGAACCCGCGCTCTCCTGTTCTTGTCGTACCACTGAACCCGCTACGCCTCCTGCTAGAATCTCGGCGATGATAGGACCGCGTTGCGCGCCCGGGGGTGCTTGCACGACCCGACGCGGTGGGACACGGGTTGAACTCGCCGTACGCTTACCACGTCCATTGAGTACACAGTGTTGAAGGCTACATTGAGGACTGAGATGCGTACCGCTGCATTCCGAGCAAACCTCAAAACCACTGCAACCAGTAAGAAGGTGAACAGGATGACGATGGGAATGATATAGGCTAAGGGGCTACTTGAAGTGGACAGCGCGTATGTAGGGGGGCCCAGGACAGGCATGGAGGTGGACTCTGAGAGCGGGCGAGGCACAAGATCGAGAAGTCAGAGGATGCGGCGTGGTTTAAGTAAATGAGCGGCACGACTGCCCCAATCGATACGTACGCCGCCTTAGACTCGCGTGACACGCAAGCTGTGGTCCAGACATTTATTATGGCTCTGTACTAGTGAGAAATTCAGAGTATGGTGTGAGAGTCGTGCACGAAGATAGATTTTGACAAAAAAAAAACACACAGCATCGCGAGTTCGCCTGCTGGTGCTCTGTTTGGATGGCCGATGAGTCGATGCCTGCGTCGAAGATTCTGTCATATTTACAATCTTGGTGACTAGTATAGTAGCTGATCTTGGAAGATGCATTTCTATCGGGGTGGTATCTGGACAAAACTTGGTCAGGACAAAGTGGCGCCGCAAGTTGCCAAACACCGCCATAATACAGTACTCGCGTTTTGCTACATTGCAGCCTCCATCAACAAATTGCCTTTTACCATGAACCTGGTACTCAGCTTTATTGGATGCGATCACGCTCACGCGAAAATGAGTGCGCAGGGAGAGGCACTCCTTGACGACAACATCCTACAAGTCAGCACAAATGTCGCCCTACCCAGGGACGGCAATAGATTCTAGCTACGTTCGGTTGAACATACTCAGGCGGGGAAATTAATGGCACGTCAGCCCACTCTCTCGTTGGTATATGGCAGGCCAGTGGTCGATGAAACAGACAATGTTGTACGTGCATTCACTGGGATATCACCTTGGTCACAAATCCAGAACGTCGATGTAAGGACTGTAAAAGGAACTGCGCAAAGTAAGGCGAGGGCCGGTCCGTATGCTCTCTGCTTTTGTGTCTCGTGTTTCCAATAGATCCATTAGGTCGGCTGTTGCGTAGCCTGGATCCCAGTGTCGACCTCTTTGATCAGGGCCTGCATATGTGCGAAATTCAGACTAGCGTAAATGTGTTGAATTTACACTGGTTCTGCACTCTGAGTGCTACCCGTCTTCCAAACCGGTTCGTCAATGCACTTTTCGAATACCTGAGGTTCAGGTATTCAAGACATGCATGGTCTCGCTTGTCCTGCCTGATCTCGTCTTTGAGTAACCCCTCACGAACCTCGTCAGCGAATGCGGGTGGCCCCGAAGCGAGAACCTGTTGCCGCAACGTGGGGCAGTCATCTTATTTATTGGAGCTCGGGTCATGATATACAATTGGATGTGTAGTTTACGAAGCAATAGAGGACCCATGTTCTCTTTCATTTCATATGGCATCGCTGTGGTTTATTATCTACATAGAAATGTTTGTAGGTACAAATAGACAGTTGTCGTGGGTGGAGCGGCTTGGGGGTACGTCGCCAGTCGGACGCTCATGGATGAGGGTGTTCAAGTGTTCATTGAATACACCATCTGATAAAATCCAGTCCTGCCAAAGAATAACATCAGGAACGTCTGGTTCATCTGCAGGTCCCAGTGATCGAAATGATTGGTGTGCACGGACTCGCAACTCGTGAAGGATAAAAATTGAAGGATAGGGCACATAACAATCATTGACATCAAGAGCGAGAGCTTTGCCATGAAATTGCTGATCGTCGGGGTTACCACAGTGATTGATGAACACAAATTTCTTGATCTATTCCCAAATGCTATCAGTACTTGGTCTACTACTAAGTGATGCAAAAATGGAATGATGCTCGCCTCTGGAAAGTAGCGTATGAAGAAATAATATCTCTCAAACAATATGTGATGGTTGGTACACATAAGAAGTCCATTGCGAGGATCATCCTCTGGACAGTCTTTGGCCTCTAATGGGATCCAATTTTCTTTCTTCAGGCCCTTCCACTGTGATTTCGTCAGCCTTCAAGTTGGATGGGGAGAAACGTATATTGACATACTTGGTCCCAGCCACCATCCTTGGGTTCGCAGATGTAAGCATGTTCAAGCAGTGGATAATATGATATTCCACAGATAACGCAGCGGCGTCGACCCAGGAATGTGTCCCGTCTATCTACCACAGTCTCAAATGTAGTGGTTTCATCTGACACTGGTGGTACTGACATGCTGCATTGTTCCCAATCATATCCCGGGGGTGGCCCACCTCTCGAGAGGGGAAGTTGAAAACTAAATAGGGGTGCCATGGTGGTGTGAGGGTGAGGCAGACGAATGACCACGAACTCCTAAGTCGAGTAGATCTGGCATTATGTAATCAGTAGCCAGGTCATTTTCCTTAGACTCCTTGAACAGTGTCGAGGTTCGCATCTTCGTCAAATCTCCATCTCCAACCCACCAATGAGTCAATGACCACAATGTACTGACCTCACCAACCTCCGATCCACCGACAGCACGGTTGTCCTAAATTTATCGTTCAATGAGTTCTACTGTCTACATTGATTTGCCCGGGCCTGAACACCGAATACTGCCCCTTCGCCATCGCATCAGTAGCCTGCACCTCAGGTCATTCCTTTCAGTTCCCTCGCCCTGATTCGTGCAAGGTCACCGTGTGCTTTCGGTGAAGGTCAAATTACGTGACCGCTGCTCGTGCTGCATTTACAAATATCCGTTTCACCCTTCCCTAGCTTGGTGATCAACTGGGCAGGTGCTTCTCGGTGGTGCCTTCCGGCATCTTGTTCTTCGTCCCCTCTGCCACCACCTGTCGCTCCTCAACACACAGTTTCCACATCGAAATAACAACACAAAATACGCACGTGCATCATTGCAAAGGCTCATAGCATTACTCATTTCCTCTGATCCTCCTTCCGTCGTGTACATTGCCTATCTGGTTCTCATCACGCACCTAACAGGTATCAATCCAAAGGGGGTTACTTCGAAGCTGCAGAAAGCGTGAGTTTATCTCATTTCCATTACATGTCAATTTCAATGTCCCCGCTGGCACCTTGCCACGCTTTGCCCATACGATCTTTTCTTTGCGTATGCTGTTCGCATTACACTTCTTCATGCACACATTGCACATGCTCTAGGTGATCCGGAGCGAGCAAGACCCTCTTATCGTGTCGCTGTCCACCTCGATGGCACCAGTCTTGTTGGGTCGGGTCTGATACCCAGAGGTGGGTTCATAGTTGCTGCAGCCCGAGCAAGCGAAGCCCTTCTTCGCATCGGGTTGTCTGCTATACAGCCACCACCTCCGTTCCCGATGGACAGCCTAACTTACAACTTGACCCATCCACCTCATCTCTCGTCAAGGATGCGCTTACTAGGTGTTCATCAGGGGCCTCCGCCCCACTTCCCGCTCTCAGGGAACTAATATAGGCTGCGATGGCGCATCCGCACATCATTTGGTCCAAATCGCTCTTGAAGCACGCGCTCCTCAGTGCCGCAGGAGACAATCATTTGCGTGCATTGGTATTAGCTGTGGTCGGGGCGCAGCACATGCACAGTGCCTCGCCGTATGTGAGACATTCGGTGTGGGCATGGGTACCAACCCGAAGAAACAGGAGGTGCCTGAAGGGGCCGTGCCGTCTGACGTGACACACACCAAGGACAGCATTGGGAATGCACCATTGTGGTTATGGGTTGGCGAAAGTTTTCTCGGTACGTGATTTCGCTGACTACCTGAGCGCGACACGAACCGCTGAGGACGTGGTGTCACAGAACTGTTCAAGTGTGCTGGCAAAGAGGATCGAGCTTGTAAACAAGAGGTATCCTGTACCAGACAGCTGTGGACGATTTTGGGACGCATCGTGCGCGACCTTGGTGAATGAGTACAAGAACTAACCGGCATTTACTGTTTCACAATGACTGGAGGTAATGAACTTGTCCTCCGACATCCAAGTGTATAGATATCCGGCGCCAACGACGGCCATGAAAGATGAAACGTCGATGAACAAGCTCATCAGCCATAAAATCGATCTGTGACCCTTCTAGCGTGACACGCGCAAATTGAGTGTCACGCACTCCCACCATCTTGATTCTTGTGCTCATTACGAACAGCCTCAACCCTCGTCCACAGAAACGACAGCGCACGGACTACATTGCAAACAGCGCTGAAGAAACCCTGCTTCCGCTGTCCTCGGTGGTGTCTGAATTACTGCAACCTCTATCGACCTTCCGACCCTGCCTCCTCCAGTGCTTCTCCTCGCGCTAGCGCTGCTGGCCCTTCCACCCAGTCACGGATATCATTCCCTCTCGCTTTTTTGTCACTAAGA
Organism: Boletus barrowsii; assembly: GCA_038088775.1. Classification (NCBI taxonomy): domain Eukaryota; kingdom Fungi; phylum Basidiomycota; class Agaricomycetes; order Boletales; family Boletaceae; genus Boletus; species Boletus barrowsii. Next base: position 1,210 of record JBBPJP010000644.1, on the reverse strand, counting down.
GTGCTCAGTACGTGTCTTGAACTAAGGACACTCACCCCAGACGTGACCTCGAAATCATCGGCCAGCTGGTTAGGACGAAAAGGTTCTCCATCATCTAGGCTAGAGCTGAAGAAAATATGTTCAGGAAATGCGTGAGTATTTGTGCCTTTGGTCTCGTGCCTCACCTGTGGGCTGCGCATAATCCAAGTCATGCTGTCTGGTGTTGACACCAATGTGTTCGTGGAGAACCTCAATGCACAACCGGTATCCACATTGGCTCATTAAATGCGTGCTCGTGGCTCGTTGGTGTGGGTGGTCTAGAACGGAGCAAGTCAGACAATCCCGAATTCGAAGATGGTACCCATGCCGTTGTCGTCGCCCCTATTTTGCAATGTCTCCCACTTCACCTGGGCTGCAAGTTAACGATTCCTCTACTACCAATGTGAGCAAAGCCAGCTGCAAAGCAATCACGATAATCGACGAGGCACATGGGGAACGTCAAATCCAGCAAGATATCCATGTATCCCCGCCGGGATCTCCCGTTCCCCAAGCACTGTTGGTACAAAGCTACGGCACGTCGTTGACATATAACTCGGGCATCATTCGTGCAAGGACCATTTACTATTCTCATTACTCCTCGTGATCTTACTCCAATTCATGAATTGTACAGTTGTTTCATCATGCGGTGAACCCTACGGACCAGCAACCTTTTGTAACATTATCTTCGTATTGACATATTGTGCAGTGTCATCTAGAACTCGTTAATGACACGACAGTGACGACCATGATGCATGATGTGATACAGCATCAGCAGTTGAAATTCAACAGAATTCCATCACTAGTTTGGGGGGCTCAGACAGGTTCGCCGTTGAATTCTTCCTCGCTGCTTCAACCGCTATGCCCCCGCACTCGCGCAAGCTACCACGAATCAGCGCGAAACCGCCAACGGCGATACCAGCTGGATATGGGTGGAAAAAAAACAAAATGGTCGGATCAAAGAAGAAGAAAGCTTTCAGCACAGGCCTTAATGTCCGAGACACGTTCAACGGGAAACAAAGATGTGTTGTCTCATCAGTAAAATCGTCACGGCCTTATTCGGACTTGGCACCCTTGGCCGTTACGCAAAAGAGCCAAAAGTAACTAAATTAGCAAAAGTGTACTAAGGACGATTTAGATAAGTGTCACAATTGAAAAAAGTAAACTAAGTAGGATAAGTACAATAGTTACTACA
>JBBPJP010000643.1:0-17560 GCA_038088775.1 Boletus barrowsii | reverse complement strand
ATAGCGTTATTCTAGTGACCTTCGAGTCTAGTGAGCCTCTTCAGGTACCTAGATAGAAGAGACCCGCCAAGTCTTCGCATCGTCTCGAAGATAGGCCTCAGACCTCAGAGATCCTTCGTCACTCCTCGTTCTTTCAACCTATGTTCTTCGACCCGTATCGCAGCACGCTCCGTCACCATTACGCTGTGCATTACACAGTCTTCGAGAGAGTGGAATGCAGCTTGAGACAAGAAGACCTAGGTTAAGAGTAAGACGATCAGAATCCTTGAATGGCATGATAAACTGGCACTGGAAACTTACCTTGTATGACTGAGAACTATATCGGTTTCCTGCAGACCCAAGACATTTCCAGTCTGCTCAACCTTCTCCTTCACAGAGCCATCCATCATGCCCATCTTTGCCATCGGTTCCCTGTACTGTGTGCAAAACTCGTCCAGAGTCAACCCCACCTCAAAGACGTTTACATTCCTCTTCGATACCTCGGTCAAGCCCAGGCTCCGGATCTGGCCCTTTATGCTCTGTCCCTCCAACTGATTTGGTAATTGCGAGTCATTGGGATTCACGCAGAAGACAAACCAGGACTGCGTTTCTGATAACAGCTCAAACAGGGTACCCAGAGCAGCTCTGAATTTGCCAGCTACACATGGCGTCAGCCCAGAGGAGGAATTTGGCACGTCATCGTCCTCCCATTCTTGTTCTTCAACAGCACTATCCTCACGGAGCATTGCCATCCGCTTGACTGTGCCCTTACGATGCGTCAATGGGGTACACATTGGCTTGACGGGCTGCTGAGCAGAGATGATTGTCCTTGTTCTTGGGATGTGCTTGGGTGGTGATGGAACAACCCCTTGACAAAGGGATTGGCAGATCTGGCACCTTCTGCACCATCCAACGCACCAGCAAGAGAACCACGGAGAAGTGAGACAAAGTCGGGGTTTAGGGAATTGAGGTTACGCTCAAGGAAGCCCTCGGAGGAATAAGACACGGGACCATTGAAGTGGTTGATGGTGAACACAGGGGATCCCGATCGATTGACTGGCCCAACTTTGAAAGACGAATGATTACCCTAGCGCTTGCCGAATGCCTCCACCATCGTGAGGTCGGTCTTCTTGTGCGATCGATGAGCCTGGTCATCCATGATGTGGATGAGGCCTCCAGGCTTGTTTTGAAGGAGGCGAATGCACTTGGCGTTGTCAAAGTAGGGCACCGAAGGGACGAAGCGAGAGATACCCTCTATTCAATACTCATCAACGTGCAACTCGAAAATACATTTCTGGACGAAGTTCTGCAAATGCTCATTGGCAAAGTTGATGCAGAATTGATCAAGGGAGTTGGGGCGGCTGGTCATGTTTTGGGGACCGGGGAGATCAAAGAGACCGATGAAGGTATCGAAGTTGTCACGGCAGAGACGTTGGTTGATGTGTTCATTCAACCAGGCGAAAAGAAGAGTGTAGAGTGTCTTGGCGAGGTCATCACGGTTGTCGGAGGCACGATCAGTGTCAAGAAAAACGGTACAAAGTTCTCTCTTGACAAGCTTCGTCTTGTAAGCAAGCGTGGTCTTGAGTGCAGAAGGCTGTATGCCGAGGAACTCGGCGACGATGCTGAGAACATCCATGTTCCAGACGACAGCCACGTCCATGTCATGACTGCAGTCAATGGTGAATTCGATGTTACCTAGATGGAGAATGGCTGCAATGAGCTGGCATGTTTGAGCGACATGTCGCTTGGACAACCCAACAGACTTGAGAGCCATCTTGAGCTGTTCAAAGCAATTGGCATCATCATCACAGATACCATTGGCGCGAGTGCTGGCACCGGCGCAGTGGCCAAGATATCGGTACTGGGTCTTGTTGGCAAGGTGAAGATGGTGACGCTCTTCCGCAGATGCACTGGCCATCAGATAGTAGAAAATATGAAAGTTCCGCTCTCCCGACGGCACAGCTGTGACTCGGTTGTGCTCGAGATAGTAGTCAAGGGACTTTATCCCACACAAACTTTGTTGGTGAACTGGAGCTCTGTATACTTTCCAAAGCAAGATGCATTTGGATTAAACAGTGTGCGAGCATTCCCGAATGATTCGATGACGAACTCTGCTGCAGGCACCTGGGTGGCGAGCTTGGAGCCCTTCTTTCCTGGATTGGAAACTGACAACTCCAAGAGCATCTTTATAGCAAGGCACTGAGTTTCTGACTTTCCACTGCCAGCTTCACCACTACAGATGAAATAAGCATTCATAACTTACATCTGAAGTAAGAAACGAAAATGTACCTCATGATGAGGGACTGGTCCTGGGTGGTGCGCCTCATGTGGTAGTAAGCATTATTAGTGAGCTGAAAGATGTGGGGTGGAAGGGGGGTCTTGTTCTCGGTTGTATCCCGATAGTATGCAGCATATTTTTGAAGAAGTGAGTCCACATTTGAAGCGACGTACTTGTGAGGGTTGACGGCGACCAGGGCAGAGGAACCGATGTTGGTATATATTGTGTCGGACATGAAGTGCTCGTGGAGACAGGTGATGATGACATCGTTTGAGATCACTGACAAGCTGGCTTCATGGGTTGTTGGCAATCGCAACGACGATGGGACTGTAAAAGAAGAAGAGTGTGAAGGAGGGAAACGAGCCAGCAGGGAAGTTGTCGCTGTGGGAGGACGAGAAAAGGGAAGGAGCAAGGTAGATGTCTGTGAGCTGGATGGCAGAGACATGATCGAGACAGGCAATAGGTTGGTGAGGTCAGTGGTGACCTCAAGCTGTTGCCGCAGGGGCGATGACCCAACCTTTCGGGGCCAGAGGAAGATGAGGGTAACAATTGGTGCATACTACAATACTGATTAGTTCTGTAAAGGGATGGCAATCAGGGTACTCACAAAGCAAAAGCTCAAGACAAAATTTCGAAGGAGTGATGATCAGCAAACTTGTTTACATAGCATGCTTTAAAAGCATCAAGAGAGGTATCATAACGAACTGCAGGATGAATGGGATCTGAGTTGCTGAACATGGGTAGTAAGTGGACAGCGCGGAAAACAGAGTCGAGATGAATGACTGATAATTCGTGTGATCGATCCTCTCGGATCATGGGGCATACCATCCAAAGCCCAGTAGTGTTGTCCGGCTGAGAGCTGATCTGCTTGTACCAGTGGACAAGCGCACAGGGGAAGGTATTGTTTGAATATGGAATAGAAAAAAAGCAGAGGACTCGGGCAACTTCCATGCCGTTAATGCTGTTGGGGCTGTAATCTGAGTCAACCAGTATGGTGTCGTAACGAGCAGCTCCACGTCGCCACGATGGAGTTGCTCGTATGTGTTCGCGATACATACCACCAATTCTGCTTGGGTCACTTGGTGCGAAGAAGGTGGCCATGGCAGAGTGGAAGACATTCAAGTGTCCCCCGTAAACTGGCATTTGCCACAGGGGCACATCGGCATCAGGGTGTAGCTGGTCATAGAGGAAACGTCGAATGAGGGTTGGGAGTTCAGGAATGTCAAGCTCTTCAGCCAGATCTGGAACGGTTCGAGCACGATGACGCTCTTCACAATGTTTCAGAATAGACTTATTGGTAGGGAAAATGCACTCATGGATCGTCCTGGCCAGCCGAATATCACACAACACTTGTTCTCCCTCCACTGCACCTCCCTCGTCATCACTCTCTTCTCCTTCATCACGTTCTTCTTCTTCTTCTTCGGCATGACCAGCCTGCTGATTGACATCGTTTGAGTCGGCACTGCAGCCACCATGCGCATCTTCATCGCTGTCCGCGTTGAGTTGTTTTTCTGTCATGGAGATTCATCGTTGAGATAAGGATCCATTAAGAGTAAATATTTAGCTTACCGAAATACTGAAGATGAGACATCACGGAAGGTTCAATGAGCATTCCACGGGCAGTAAAATCGACTAGTGAGGCAGCCAGTTTGTCGATCCTCTGGTTTGTGAGTAACATTTGCTTCAGTGCATTGAACTTGTTTGAACGTCGATATGGTCGTTTGACGGCCTTGATATGTTTCGACTCGGTGATGGATGAACAAAGCCCATTAGGGGCACCAAAAAGGCGGATAAGTTCGAGATAATGTTTCATTGCATGTTGTCGGGGGAGTGCAAAATTTGACCGGACATTTGTTGCGATAAATATTTCACGGTATCCGTGAAAGCGCTCCAGGGTATCTCCAAGATCCTTGAGCATATCCTCAGTGATGATATTATGCCGAGTGATGTAGCAGAACTCAAGAAATGCACGGAATGTGCACATCATGTTATCTGGAATATATCCTTCAACGGCATTGAGGTAGACCTTCATAAGTGCCTTCGAATTGTCGCCAGTCCATTGATTGAAGCCTCGTCCGTCTGCAAAATGGCGAAGGCTGGAAAATGGCGGGGCAGCAGTGATTCTATTGTCCACCAATATTAATTGTTTTGCGTAGACTGTGCAATGTTGAATGTTGTTACCTTCTATCGATGTCATCAAGAATCTCCTTTGCCCGGGTAGATCCGTAAGTTTCCTCGAGGTAATTACATACCCAGTCGACGAGGTGATCCTTGAAAACTCCTTTGATAAGTTGATGGAGTAGATCTGGGGCGAGTAGCGCATGGATGTCCGAGCAGGGGAAATTGCTCGTAAAACGCTGAGTGACACATCAGTAAAGTTAAGCTAGTGGAACATAGACAAAGAGACAAATGATTACATCCACGACTATTCCCCATTCATCCCATAGTGTACCAGTGTCAACCTCTTCGATCAATGCTTCGAGGAGTTCTCATGTATGATTCCCATGTTCTCCGTCAAGATCCCAAGGAAATGCAAGACATCTGCAGTCAAAGTAAAAGAGGATGGATAAACAAAGTGCTGTAAGTTGAAAGTTACTACGTACCATCCACACCAGTTCTGCACGATGCCTGCCAGGATCACTTGTTCCTCGTAGTCAGCAATGTATGGTCCTAGTCCATACACGACTTTTCTGTAGTGGCCATCTGCGCACATTGTTACCTCTGGGACCGTCATACCCGGTTTGAGTGTTTCGAGGATCTTAGATAGGGAAAAATGGAAAAGCTGTTTCTTGAAAGTCCGGAAACGTGCATCATTGGTGTGTTTTTTCCTTGCTATAGACGATCATGTAAAGTGTAACGCACAGCGTAGCGGTGACGGAGCGTGCTGCGATACGGGTCGAAGAACGTAGGACGAAAGAGTGAAGAGTGATGGAGGATCTCTGAGGTCTAAGGCCTATCTTCGAGACGATGCGAAGACTCGGCGGGTCTCTTCTATCTAGGTACCTGAAGAGGCTCACTAGACTCAAAGGTCACTAGAATAATGCTATATTGCGTAGAACTAGCTTAAAGGAAAATACAAGCGAGAAGTACAAGACTATATATACGGTAGGCCCCTGGTCCGTGCGAGGTAAGTATGCGCAGTAAAGCGTAGTCCGCAGTGACTACGGAGAAATATGAAATAAGGATGCACAGTAAGGCGCAGTCCGCAGTAAGAGAATATGAAATAAGAGATGCGCAGTAACGCGCAGTCCGCAGTGAGAAGTCTGAAGGAATGACTGCAGACAGAAGTGGAAAGAAAGACTAAGTATGGGTATGGGCGGGGTGCCGTGTGAGACATAAAGAGAAACAGATCGAGAGAACGTATCTGGTAGTGTGGAGGACGACTCCACTACGAATACAACCACGTATGGTGACGACAGAGCGAGACTAGGAAAGACGAGCGAAAGAGTCAATTAAAAAGTGAAAGAAAATGACTACCCCCTTCGTAGACCGTAACATAAAGCCTTGGTACTAGGACTACGCGGATAAGCTATCCGACTTACTCTTAGGCATCGCAAGAAACCCGAGAAGCACAAGCGCATTGCAGTGGGCACAACGGACATTGTTGTGGACATTGCTGACAGATAGGTAGATGGGATGATAGTTGTTCTGTCCAGTCCCGACAGAAACTGTCGTTTTGTCACTGCCAAGTATTATTGGCACAAAAGCTGAACCATGTGTCGCTGGGTCTTGAGCAATGATATCCTGAATACAAATTAGCGAGCAGATACAATAAATCTGGCTGTCCGTACCGCTTGATTCCAGGCCCAATCCGCTGACATGAGATCATGCCAGGGGCGGCTGTATGCTCCATCAGAACATTCCTCCCACTCGCGATATGGGGCATAATCAATCTCGTTCTTGAAGTCGGGGTTCTTAAGTATGTTTTGGACAAGTTTGTGTGGGTCTTGGAAGTGGAATTCATACGAGGCGTCCATCCAAGGAGCAGGATCGTAGGTTCTATCGCCAATGTAACTGACTGAATGACTAGTCCACGGTACGTCGCCAAGTGACGTCGCATCAATGGTCTCGTATAGATCTTGATGGTTAGCAAAGGGAGGCGCGTCACCATGAACCACTAAGGAAACTCCCCAAAGATGGAGTAAAGTATCGATTTTTTGGCCTGACATTTCTGCCTGTGAGAACAAAAAGTGTGCAGTCTCGAATTCCAGCCGGTTGCGATAAGGTGTCCAGTTGTCATTGGATCGTACAGGAGGTGGAGGTGGAGGTGCAGCTGGATCGATAAAATCCCCAGCTTCATTACAGATGCGTCCTAATTAGTTAGACGTCAGCAATAAGATAGGAAGTGATGACAATGTCGTACCATCTAGCAGCAGGTGATAGTCCCAAGTAAAGCATTGTTGCTTATTTGCGGTTCCATCATGTGCCTCACGGGGCTGACCAGGCTTGGGGATATGGAAGGAGTGCTGATGTGCAGAGCGCTGGTGTTGAGTGAGAGCCGATTTGTTCTTCAGCAGCTGCTGGCAGCCAGGGTGTGGGCAGGGAATTCTGGAAGTGGTGAATGAACGACGGACACAGGGCATTGAGCGAGCTTCAGGTGTGGAAATTTCATATTATCGTTAGAGTGGGTATTATGGCACAAATTGTGAATACAAAGACTTACACATGCAACGAATTTTTTTGCAGCCCATCCCGACTGGAACCCTAGTTCCATCCACTCACCACTTCCACTGTCCTGCTGTCTCTCGACTCTCGAAGCCTACAATGGTCACGACTCGAAAAGAGAACGCTACAAAGCAAGTAGCTCAACTGCTGCTTGACCTAAAGCATAAGCGCTGTACTAAAGCTGAAATCGAGGCGGACAGGCAGTGCCTGGAGGAAGAGCGCCAGAATGCTGAAGAAGTACGTCAAGTCGGGAACCAACGTATTGCCAGTATCCAGGACAGGCAAGCATTGGAGGACATTAAGGCAAAGGTTGCAGCAAAACCCCGACCTTGACCTCGACAGGTGCGACCCACCTCAAAGGGTCAGCCATCGATAGCACTGGATCAAAATGAGGATGAGAATCCCTGCAATGATCCCATGGAGGCAGATGTTTCAGCAATGACAATGACTGGTGCACAAGGAGATGGTGAGGAGTTGCGACCAAAGAAGGAGCCAAGAAAAACGATGCATTGCGATGCAGTACACACCTTGCATCAAGAAGCTCAGGCTGATTCCGGGACATCGAAGTTGGATACATGTGAATTAGGAAACTCAGTGACTCAGATCACGAATCGGTACTTTCCTTTATTGTTCATCATGTTATTACTGACTGAACCCACACTTTTTTTCTGGAACCTTATGAGCAGATGTCGGGATGATGATCCCAAAGAACAATTTTTGGGTTACATGAACGAATGGCTCACTGACAGCTTGAAGACAAACGACAAGCCAAAACGGCCATCCCCACAAATCACAAATTCTTCAAACGTTGCCAGCAGCACATGCGGCATTTCTTCTCTCTTCAACCTGACAGTGACAGTGTCAACAGCTTGCTCTTCCGTTCCTAAGCCCCCTGCAAGTCGTTCGCCAACTCCATTCCAAGTCAGTGCTGATGCAGAGGATGAGTCTCCCGCAGTCCTATTGGATGACGACGATACTGTGGAACGCGAAGCTGCGCACTCAGTCTCCAACATGCACAAGGCTCCCACAGTGGTTTCGCAGTTAGCTCTGACAAGGGTACATCATCGTGTTGCAATAATACCATATGAGACACATAATTTGATCCAACATAGGAGGAAAGTATCGATTACTGCCAGCCTCCCTTCACCCAGAGGCCGAAGGTCACTCCCACGTCCGTTAAAACTGAGCCCATCGACGTTTCCATGGATACCATCCTTGATGTCTCAAGTTCTGACGACTACCTGATCATTATCGATGCTCCTCCTGTAGTCACCGCTACACTCGCAGGTCGAAAACAGGCAACAACTGTAAGTGTCATATAATAGAGCTTTCTGGATTGACGCAATCATTGTATCTAGATTCAAGCTGCTGATCATCGCGAAGCACCCCTCTCAAAGTGTCCATGCACAAAGCCTTCCTCGGTCCAAGACAAAACAGGTGTCGAATGCACTACAAGAAAGGTGAAGTACAACAATACTCACCTCCCTTGGGGTGCGATGATCGATAACAAATGGCACGGTATCCTGATCCCGACCTACGCAAAGTGGAACAGAATGCTGAATGTGTGCTGGGGTACCAAAAGTTCATCCGAGGTTGAAGTCCTGCAGCTACTATGGAATGTCATCTACAAGGATAAGATTCCCGCCACCATTCAAAGCGACGAATCAATTCACACCGTCGTAAGTACTGGCGCTGCCCTCAGCCCTGTATAGTACAATCTCACACTCCCACAACAGGCTACTCAGAGGATCGCAGAATGGCGAGGAGGATTCGCATCTGCGAGTATCGCGATGATTCACAGCCTTATCAATTCTAATGAAGCATTCAACTCTCCTGAAAGACAATGCAAACTAGCAAATTTCTGGCTAGAGGGTAACCGGTTTTTGTTTGAGGATGTCACTGGTGACTCGTCGAAGGTGAGAATCAATTCGACACACAATGCTGTGCAAGATATCAGGCTGGTAACGTACTAACTCGATTCCATAGGATTATAAAGGGATGTGGAAATCCTGTTTTGTCCTACAAATGTTTGCAGCACACATGCATTTTATTCAAGGTGCCATGGACATCCCAATCGAGACAGGACTGAAAGGCGGGTGCAGTTATCCGAAGGCAGCGCTTTCCCTGGCTGGTGTTGCGGTATGTTTTTTCGTCGCCATTCCCCTCGGAGACACATACTAATATATACATTACAGGTGAAATGAACATTTGTTTTACTCCGGGACAAGGCTCTCACGTTTGAGATCATCCCTCCGACTGGAAAGGGCAAGAGGAAGGCGACCAGAAGCGAGAAATGGAAGGCGAATATTTCGGGTGAGATGTTCAAGAAGGATTTCTGGGGTCACGAAACTGCATGCTATATGCAGAGCATTGAAAAAATCCCACCAAAGGTGTGGGACGACATCATCAAGACTTCTCTCCAGTTAGTGAAGGATACTCTACGGAAGCCTGGACACGGAACATTGAGTGACGATGAAGATGAAGACCCAAAGGTGTCCAGTGACAATGAGGATGATGAACTCAATGATCTCATGACGTACCACTGAGACCGTGCCCTATTCAGTATTTCTTTTTCTCGTTTCGTTTTATCCCATTCTTATTATCTTTTCGTCCCTGCACAGATCCGTCCACGATGGAGAAATCTCAACCTCGCCTAGAATGCTATATTCGGCCACTGCCCCTGTTTCTTTTTATTTCCTTTGCATTGTTCATCTCTTCCCCGTTGCTCTGCGCTGTCTGGAATTCCTTCTTACGCCACTTTGGTCCTCTTTCGCCACATTATTCTGCACTCCTGTCTTAATCACCCGCTTTAGCTTCGTGCTTTGTGCTGTCGTAGTTACCCTAATTTGCATCATGTGAAGTCTTGTTACCTTTGTCTGAGTCCCGCTTGCCTTGCACATGCTCACCCCGCTGTTCCCCCCCGTCCCTGTGCTCACCCTCCCATCAAACACGAATGGCAAGGTTGCAGATTTGGAATGGACAAGCTCATTGGCAAGTGGTACGTGTCTCCGCCAATTTGTCGTGCGTAAATCAGTGTTGGGTTACAGGTTCATGATCTGTACCGCCTGGTATGCCGCGTTGAGCAAAACAATTATCAAACCGGGGAGTACACTCACCCATGCGCCATTTGCTGGTCTGCCCATGCAACCGCGTGAGACCGGTACGTCACACCTAGTCATCCCTCCCTGTACTACAGATCAACCCACAGCACCTCTCATCCTCGTGTCTGTCCACTCAAGAGCATTGTGATGACCTTTGCAAGACAAGGGACTGTTCTCCGGAAAACCCATCGCCACCCAAGCACACCCCAAGAATGCGCACCCCATTGACACGTCGTGAGGATACAATGAGGCGGATGGCCTTGGGTGCTGCGTCAGGTGCCGGAGTGCTCCTCGCCTGGCATCGCTGGGGCATGTGACTCTCAACCGCCGAGTGGATCACTCCCAACGAGCTCGCGCGACGACGATGGATCCGCGGCGTCGTTACCAGGTAAGACCCGTTCACCATGTCAACACTCCATAAGACAGTCCTAGAGGTGTCGAAGAGGTATGTAAACATCTCATTCAATAGACGACTCGTATGCTCCCTACCCATCCCCAGGATTCCCCCCAGATGACTACACAGACCCGCCCAACCAAGAGCCCTCCCAGGCACATGCCCCAATGCCTCTCCATTCTACAAATGTGGAGGTCTTTACAACGGTAATACGAGGGCCGCAAATCATTCCGTGCTGACGATCTCAACAACTGGAGTTGACTGACGTCCAATCGGGAAGAGACCAACTCCAACTGTGCTGTGCAAATTATGGACGGTAGCCTCCGAGTCATTAATAACGTCAAATTAATCCCCAGGACACTCGCTGCTGCACAGGAGACGTGCCTCCGAATCTATGTATTCCTCATCGGAATGGTGGACAATCAGTGTTTGTTCTTGCAATACATTCTCCTCGTGTTGTTGGTCAGTATTCATGTTCCAGATTTCACTATGTCGCTCCATTGACTTGCTCGCCCAGCTCAAGTACAACGACGAGCCTCGTTGTGTGTGATTTTTGCAGTCATCAAGGTTGGCAAGCCAATGGAGAGATCCGTCTTATCAGACTTAATCTACTTAGCATACGTTGTCTTAGTCAGTTTTTTTTCTCAAGCCAAGCACATTTAAGTTATCTAAGTCATTATTAAACAAATTGAGTTCAGAGCCTCCATCTTATCAGACTTAATCTACTTGGTAACATACATTGTCTTAGTTATGTAGTTGTTTTTCTCGAGCCAAGTACATTTAAGTCATTTAAGTCATCATTAAACAAATTGAGGTTTTCCTGATGTGGTGGTGGTGGCCCTTGCCCATCATTGTGGGACTTTGTATGTTGGACGTCCAGAGCGTCCAGAGGATGTGTTCGGTGTTAGAGTAGAATCGTTCACTATGCTACTGCCTACATAACAACTGTACAGTACCTAGTTTATCTCGCCACACCTGTACTACTTTACCTTGTCCGTTATCACAAACAACATCTGCTGCTCCGTCACGCGTCGCTCGCGTCCCATTCCTGGCATACAACTCTTCAACATTCGGGTGGGGACGTGTTGTCCGGTCGGTTCCGGATCTGGAGTGGTTGGAGGACCTACAGCCAACCCTCTGACAAGTGAAACATTGATTCTTCCACATATACTCAGCGCGCTGAGTCGGTGACAGACGCATGGCATCTACATCCATCATGTACAGGTCCTTGTGCAATCAAGAAGAAGAGGTTGGGATATATGGCACACCTCTCTGTAAATCTCCAATTCTGCGCAGCTGTTGGGAGAATTGGCCAGCTTTCTTTATCCAGTTCTGGTAGGTAGTGGGGGTGGTGTCGCACGACAGGATCATCATGGCAAGTTTAGGGGAAAGGCCTTGGATGAACTATTTCACAAGGGTGTTCTGGTCAGAGATCCCTGACTTCTCAGCGAGAAGTTGGAAACACAAAGCGTATAGGGAGAACCCATCACTCCACACTCCCTCGGAATCCTTTCCAGCAGTCTGGCGGAGTTTGGAAAGGTCGATCCTAGCCTTAGCAGCTACATCGTAAGGGGAGAAAGCGGTCTCGAAAGCCTTCTTGATGTCTTGGAAGGTCTTATCTCTCGCGGGAATGAGGTGGTTCCCAAGTTTCATCAGCCATCCTTCAGCAAAAGTTCTTCCACAGCCCTTGTTAATTTTGTTAAGAAAAACAAGGGACTTAGTGGTGTCCATGAAGAGCTTGTCGTTGATAGTGAAGTAGGCGTCCATAGATAGGAGCCATCTGTTGGCGTCCTCTGCCTCCCCTGTGAAGTCCTCAGGGAGGCCGGCCTTAATCTCCGATACCATTTCATCTTCTAGAGCCGGGTCAACGTTAATAGCCTGCTCAATTGGTTCCGGGTCAGGGTCGTGAAAAACAGTAGGAGGTTCCTCATAAGGGACGATGGGGGAGCCGGGTGGGAGGTTGGCAGCTAACTCGGCAGTGGAGGGAAGGGCATTGGTGTTTCATCCTGCACTCTGGTTGATATCCGCAAGCTCCTGTTGGGTCCTTCTATACTGAGCGATTACTTCCTGAGGGGAATTGAATCGGTTGGGAAGAGTAAGGAAGAAGGGATGGTCCTTGGGGAGTCTGTAGATTCTAGGAAGTGAGGAAGACACGGTGGGAAAGGTTGGAGACAGAGGGTTTGGAAGAACGTGCCGAGTCTGCCTGGGGAAGTGTGATGGATGGGGGGAATGTCCTCTACGTGAAAGTAGGGACAAAGGGAAAAGCTAGTTCTTTTGTAATGCACAGCATAGTCTTGTCATAGCGTGTGAGGTTACTGGTTAAAGAAGCGTAGCGTCGAGGGTTCAGCAAGTGAAAGGTTATGAGGGAACACTAAAGGACGATGCCAAGCTTTGAGACAATGCGAAGCCTAAGTGGGTCTCTCCTATCCTAGGTACAACAAGGCGCTCACTAGGGACTTGGAGGTGACTAGAAACAACGCTGATATTGCGTAGAACTAGCTTAAGGGGAAATACAGAGCTAAGTGCTGCGGAAAGATAAATAAGGGAATATGGGAGTGGGAGCCCGAAGAGATGCCATCTCCGTAGTACGTATGACTCGATGCACAGCAATGCAAGTCAGTCCAAGTCAGAAGTGTGCAGTATGCAGTATGCACAGTAAAGTGTAGTCCACAGTTGATGAAGTCTGAAAGAAGCAGCTGCGGACGGAAGCGGAAAGAAAGTCTAAGTATGGGTATGGGCAGGGCACTGTGTGAGACATAAGGAGAAGTGAATCGAGAGAATGCATCTAAGTAGTGTGGAGGACAATTCCACTATGAATACAACTGCGTACGGTGACGAGAGAGCGAGACTAGGAAAGGCGAGCGAAAGAGTTCATCAGCAAACCAGCCCTCACTTGGACAGGATGGGCCAGACAGTGACAGACTAGGACAGCTTCTAGCTCTCCTAGCAAGGTACTTAACTGGCTAGCACTGCACGGACCTGTCTCAGACTGTCCCACATAATCATACTATAAGATAGACACAGAATCCCAATCTAGACTAGGCTGGACAGATCTGTCACAGAACAGGACACACCCACACATAACCATAACTTCTAAGCTGATCACTCGACAGGGCTGAATTAAGCTCAACAGAAAACACATGCATTGGTACAGATGACAACATGTACTCAGACCAAGCAAAAGGGTATTAGTCAAGGTCAACATCAAATCCACAATGGGTGACTCCAGATTCCTGACTAGTGATACCATTACTGGACATTATGTCAGAAATACGTCACGAGCGTGTACGCTCTAGCACACACCTGCCAATTTGAGCCCATTGCGTCCGCAAGGCCTTTGTTTTGGCACAATGAATGTCACTAGTGTCGCACTTGCTCATCAAACCGAGGATTTCGGTATACACTGGCATGTAGGTGGGAACCCTGAAATTCACCTCCCCTTGACCCGAAGCGAGTTCATCAAGTACAACCTTGAGCTGCACGATCAATTAGCATCATGAAACAGAAGATGAGATGAAAAGACAAGACCGACCGCTGTCGTGGCTAGAGCCACCGTGACCCTCGGAACCTCCTTCACAAATACTTCAGAAAATAATTTGCTGGCTGCCGCCGGACCTGTGTAAAAGAACTTGATAATGAGTCCTGAGAGTGCCGGGTGCGCGAGATTATTGGCATGTCCCTGATAACAGCATTAGTTGACAAGATCACGAGGAGAATGTCTTACCTTGGCATCAGAACCATCCCTCAAGAATAATCCACTGTTACCTATAAGGCGCTTCACAATTTCGATGTTTTGCTCGCGGCGATTTTGTGGATCCCATTGGTACCGGTGTGACAAATATGCGAGCTTTTTTCCTCAATGCTGATCGCCAGTTGCCAAGGTCCTCCCAAAGCTAATGTACATGGCATATTGTCAGTATTTGCATTGCGAGCAGCCGGGGGAGCAGTGCATACCAGCCTAGTGAGACTTGATATGTGCTTCATCAGCAAATCACTAATTTTGGCACAGTGATAGCATGACATCACAGCACATTACATGATGCACAGCACGACAGCGTGAATATGTCACAGGGTTGCGGACTGCAGCCAGCGACCACAGGGGGCCCAGTAACTCACACGAATGTACAGTGACACAAAAAAAACGAGAGAAAGGAAAATATATTGTCAAGCAGGCTACACATATACTGTGAGATAAAGAAACAGCGACAGGAGCCACATCGAGTGTGAAAACCATTGTTATGCCTCTGGAGAGCCGGAAGGCATGCCTGGAGAGAATATGATCAGTTGATATGCATCTTATGGTGCTTTCATGCACGTACCCGCATAGATGATGATGCTATCATCTGAGTCTGAGGTGCGGCGACGTTTCTGTGCTGTGTTGTAAAGGCTCCCTCCCACCATACGAATTGAGTTGCGAATAGTGCCAATTCTTCTCTTGGTTGTGTCAGATCTCTTCTCCGCTTCTACAGCTTGAAGCTTGTAGAGCCTTGAGGTAACATTGACTTTGTCCCACCTAGCCTGAGTGAGCTTCTGCTCCAGCTTCTGAACATCACCCCAAGCCCTCGCAACCTCAAGATATAGCAAGGCTTCTTGCTGTTCGAAGTCCTCACGACCTTCCTCATCGTCACCGAAACGATCCAAATCGTCCTGTTGATTCAGAATAGCGCTGTTAGTAATGTTCGTAATCAGTACCTCTGCTACTACTCACAATGGTATGTTTTTTGTGGCCTCAAGATTGTTGGCCAATGGAATGCTGGGAGTCAATGTAAAATAGCTATTTTGAAATGGTGTACCTGGCCCAACTCGAGGTGCAGTGGAAGGGGGAAAGGGCTGTTGACCTCCATGTTGTAGACTGGAGGGCGTGGCTGCAATAGCCATTACTTTATGATGTTGAGTGTGACTGGGGTGGATTGGAAGGGAGTTGAAGGATGGGATTGACGATTCAACTTTGACTGGTGGCAGGGTGTCAACACTGGGCATCCCAGGAACAATGTTTTGTGCAGAGAGTGGTGAGGGATTGGATGCGTCGGTAATGGTAGCGATTGAGTGGACAGAGCCATTGGAAGGGGGAAAGCAGCTGGCGGTGGACTTGATTTCTGTGTCCGTAGTTTGAGGATGAAAAAGATAATGTCGGTGGCTTACAATTTTCACAAGTGTGACATATTACATGCTTGTCTCTATTTACGCCAGAGACCTTATACACAGTACTTAGGAATCAAGTATATGTAAGTGAGCATTGGTACAGTTCTTGATGGGTAACCTATAACATTATGGATTGGTTGGTGTTGACTTGGCAAGTGAGGTGAGAAGCGTGTTGAATGTTATCTGAGTGGCTGGTTCCTGTAATGCACAGCATAGTGATGATGGAGTGTGCTGTGATACAGGTCGAAGAACGTACTGTAGGACGAAAGAGGGACGAGGGACGAGGATCTCTGAGGACTTGGGTCTATCTTCGAGACGATGCGAAGACTCGATGGGTCTCTTCTATCTAGGTACCTGAAGAGGCTCACTAGACTAGAAGGTCACTAGAATAACGCTATATTGTGTAGAACTAGCTTAGGGAAAATACAGAAGGGAAAGTATGCGACTATATATACAGTAGGCCCCAAGTGCTGTGGAAATATAAATAAGGGAATAAAGGAGTGGGAGCCTGAAGGGATACTGTCTCCGTAGTACATATGACTCGATGTGCAGTACGCAGTATGCGCAGTAAAGCGTAGTCCGCAGTGAGAAGTCTAAATGAAGCGACTATGGACAGAAGCGGAATGAAAGTCTAAATAGGGTATAGGTAGGGCACTGTGTGAGACGTAAAGGGAAACAGATTGAGAGAACGTATCTGGTAATGTGGAGGACGACTCCACTATGAATACAACTGTGTATGGTGACGAGAGAGCGAGACTTAGAAGAGGCAAGCGAAAGAGTCAAGGAAAAATAGAAGAAAAATGAGTACCCCCTTCGTAGACCATAACATTACCCCCTTCGTATGGTCGAAGCATCTGCGAGACTATTAGTCCACTTCGTCCCCTTCGTTGATCTCATAGTCCGTGGGGTCGAAATCGTCTAGAGGGTTGTGGCGAAATGACCAAAACTCATCTGAGTGGCCCAGTTCTCCGCAAAGGAGACAAATACGACGCAGACACCAGGCTTGGATGTGCCCGGGTGCGGTGATGCGGCAGAGAGAGCATTCATAATGCGGACAGTCTGCGCGGATGTGGCCTCGTTGGTTGCATGTGAAGCAACGGGCTAGAGTGGGACGAGCAGGGCGAGCGGGGGTTGGCAGGAGAGAGGGTAAGAGGTCTACATCGATGGGGTTGGAAGAGGAGCCGATCGACGGCAAGGGCATCGTCGCAAGGTCCTTGTTATATCTGCTGGAGGTGGGGAATGGAGTTGCCTGTCTCAACTTTCCTCTACCTCTCTGAACACGTTGGCCCACAGTTCTTGTTGTGGAACTGGGTAACCTGAACGAAATAGTTTCACCACACCGTTTGATGTTACGAGAACGGCGGGTGGGTGTTGGAGTGGTGGGGTGTTCTCAAGTGGGGAGTATGTAAGTAGGATGAGTCTCAAGATTTAAATTATGACATACCCAGCCATACAAATCCAGCAGCAATTTGTGCAACACTGTCCTTGAATTGCTTGTAGTCAAGAATTATGTTTGATGGCATAACACTTACTGGTACTGTATTTATCTAGGTTCATATTAGTAAATCAACAGAAAAATGTGCATGGATCATACATTTAATCTGAGTTCAGAAATAAGGTTTGTCACAAAGCTTGTTCCTTGAGTCTGCTGGGTTCCTTCAGCTATGTCAACTGTGCTTGCTGTTAATGTTGTGGATTCAGGCTCGGGAGTCCTGAGTCCGAGAAGTGGGATGGTAGCAAGGAAAGCGAGGACATTGGGGTGGTCATGGGGGAGAGAGGAGAGATCTCCGGGAGTAGAATCTCGGCTAGGTCCTCCAGTAGGGACCTGATCTCCATGTCCAACAGATGGGACAGCGGCAGGTGTTGGCGGAGGTGGGACAGGTATTGGGCTAGTGGTGGCATCAGAGGACGAAGTAGGAGAGTCGGGGGTGATGGTCGAATCGTCATCCCAAAGTCCTCGTCGCTCTGGGTTGGAGTGGTTATGGGCCCAGGTGTTCCCAT
>JBBPJP010000642.1:0-17615 GCA_038088775.1 Boletus barrowsii | reverse complement strand
GTGGTAGACTGGGTGCGCGGTTGCTCGTCTAAAGCCTGAGACATAGTTCTGCAATTAGAAAACCAGTTTAGAATGAATAAAATGAGAGCAGGGAAAAGGGTATGTGCACACGGAAAATGGGTTGTGCGTTGTCGGAGAGTAACACGGGCGGTGAGGTCTTATATATCTGGCAGCTTGAATTAGTAGTGCCACTTTGATTAGCGACGTGGGTGCTGACACGTTAAATGCCTGTGAGGACTGGAATGGATTAGATTGACGAAAAGAAAAAAAAGGGTACGAACTAGATTTGAGGGTTGAACAGTCACATTATTTGCGTCTCATCAACATGCCACGCATTGCATCTATCAGGACCCGGGGGCCACATATGTGTGGCCAGTGTGGCCGAGGCTTTCCTACACCCAGCGGGATGCGCCGACACATTGCTCATTCAGCGCGCTGCCATGCAGGCATTGAGGCTGATAATCCGGGTCAAAGAGTTCCAACACACCATGATGAAAACGACGGCAACGTACTGCCTACATCCAGAGAGGATGTCGAGGGACCAGACCTGGCTTCTGAGCATCAACTGGTCGAGATGGACACTGGAGAAGATAGGGAGGTTAATCTGGATGCCGAAGAAGAACCCAACAGCGAAAAAGCTTACTTTCCATGACATGCCATGGAGTTCACTGAGCATCCAGTGGGCGCAGTCTTCAACGACGCTAAAACCTCCTTCCAAGTGATGCAGGACATTCAAGAGGCCACCGGACGGGGTACCTACGCTCCATTCGCAGACCCTGACGAATGGGAGTTGGCTGAATGGTTGATCAAGAACGTCAATCAGCAGGGTATGGAGGACTTTCTGAAATTACCAATCGTAAGTGAATGTACTTGATGCAATGCTCACTCACTGTTGGCACCGCAACCAGACACGTAATCGGACACAGCCTAGTTACCGCAGCAAGTACCTCTTCATGAAAGCGATTGACCAACTGCCCACAGGTCCAGAATGGTCTTGTGAGCTGATACAAGTCCATGGAGATGCCGTCCTTGATGAGCCGATGGGAAATGTTGAAGCGAATGGTGAGGATGATGCCGAGGAGCTGGAGCTTTGGTTGCGGGACCCGGTTGCCTGCGTTCGAGAGTTGATCAGTAACCCCACCTTCAAAGGTGATATAGCATACGCACCTGAGAAGGTTTATGCCGATCCACAAGGGCAAACTCGACGGTATGATGAAATGTGGACTGGTGATTGGTGGTGGGAGACACAAGTGAGTCACAGATATGATGGTGGCCAAAACATACCTCACGCATTGTCTAGCGTCACATGCCAGCCGGCGCAACAATTGCGCCTATGATCCTGGCATCCGATAAGACGGAGCTATCGCGATTCAAGGGTGATAAGAGTGCATGGCCCGTCTACCTGAGCATCGGGAACATCTCTAAGCAAACTCGTCGTCAGCCCACAAGTCATGCTTCAATATTGCTGGGTTACTTACCTGTATCCAAGCTGCATTCCTTTGATGACAATTCCCTCGCCGGTTATCGACTCTTTCACTACTGCATGAAGAAGATACTTCAGCCTCTCATCATGGCGGGTCAGGAAGGGGTTGAGATGGTTTGTGCAGACGGACAAGTTCGGTGAGTCTTCCCGATACTTGCAGCCTATGTTGCCGATCACCCAGAGCAGTGTCTCATTGCGTGTTGCGCAGAGAACAGGTGCCCCAAGTGTCTGGTGCGCGTTGATCAACGAGGCGAACACATTGAATGTCCGCATCGCAATCAAGCACAAACAACAAACATCCTACACACACAAGCCACCAGCCAGTACCCACCCAAATTCATCGCCCAAGGCCTTCGCGCAATCTTCTCACCGTTCTGGTCAGATCTTCCCCATACCGACATCTTCACATGCATCTCCTCCGACATTCTACACCAGCTCCTTCAAGGCCTCCTCAAGGACTACGTGAAAAAGTGGTGTGCAAATATCACCAGGAAGCCAAACTTTGACACCCGCTTTCGCGCCATGCCCTACTTCCCCGGGCTGCATCACTGGAAGCGAGGTATTTCAAAAGTTAAGCAGTGGACTGGAAGTGACCACAAGCAGCTCCAACGTGTATTTGCGACAGCCCTCGTTGGGGCGATCCCACACCAAGATGTCATCAAGGCCAGTTGCGCTCTCATTGACTTCATCCACATCGCTCAGTTCCAATCTCAAACGGATGATACTATCCTCGCTCTACAACGTGCCCTTGCCGACTTCCATCATTACAAGGATATTTTCATCGAGCTCAGATGTCGCGAACATTTCAATATACCCAAGCTTCATTCGCTTACTCACTATGTCAGCACAATCAAGAACTTCGGCAGCCTTGACGGTGTCAATATGGAGCACTCGGAACGGTTACATATTGACTACGCCAAAAAAGCGTATGCAAAGAGTAACCACAAGGACTATACCATTCAGATGACGAAGTGGCTTCAGCGCCAAGAGGCAGTTATTTGGTTCCGTTCATTCCTGAACTGGCGCCATCACAATTCTCGTGATGACATGTATGATGATCCTGATGCCAGCCCGCTAGACACTTTCCTAACAGGTCCTCGGTATCGCGTTGCAAAGCGGCCTCATTTTGCCAAGAAGACCATCAAGTACTTGATCGAGCAGCATGGCGCAGTTGGGTTCACTGAAGCCCTGAAAGCCTTCATCGATACGTTATCCCATGCCCATCAATTCTTTGAGCCGAATATCTATGATCACTTCGACTGTTTCAGCAACATCGTGATTACCTTGCGGCCTCATGAACACGTATCAAATGATAGCTTTGCAAGGATTCGGTGCCATCCACAGCATCTCAGTGGACCACGCAAGCCTCCGACTCCAGCACGGTTTGATACTGTGTTGGTACTGGTTGACGAAGAAGAACATGGTCGCGCTGGTGGTTTCCATGGCAAGTTCTTTCCACCTTATTCTATTAAATTGTCTAATCTACCGCCGGCAGGACTGCATGCGGCTGAGATTCACGCAATATTCATGCTCCCTCCTCATCTAGGGAATTTCCATGAACCTGTGGCATACGTCCACTGGTTCAAGCCATTCAGCCACATCGACAACACTATTCGGATGTTCCGAATTTCGCACTCAACATGAAACCATCGGCCAAACGCAGGTATTGTCCCGGTGTCTCAACTAATTCAACCCTGTCATTTAGTGCCCAAGTTTCCAAGTGGAGCTGTTGATCCACTGTGGATTCGCCATCATACTGTCCCACCCGCTGATACATTTTATTTGAACCACTACATTAACCTTCGCACCTTTGAGCAGTACAGGCAACATGAGGCATAGAGTCTCACGGCAGCAGGGTGCGGGCGGGCGGGCAGGTAGTATGTGTTTTATTGTATCATTAACAACGAGACTAACTGTTCCGGTTAGTATTATTTTCCCTATTTACACTACGTAGAGTCTCACGGCGGCGGGGTGCGGGCGGGCGGGTGGGCGGGCAGTATGTGTTTTATTGTATCATTAACAACGAGACTAACTGTTCCGATTAGTATTATTTTCCCTATTTACACAACGCCGCCATTCTTCCGAAAACTACTATAGTTGTCCGCTGTTGTCCGCTGTAGCATCACCGTAGCAAAATAGAGTTGCTGTATGTTGCTGCAGTGGCTCCATTGTTGACGTTGCCACTATAGAAGTAAGCTTTGAGGCTGTTGCTGATGTAGGTAAACAGCTATGGCATTGTTGACTATAGATTACTACATGTACGATAGAGTGGTACTAGTGTACAACCACCATAAACCTTTTTTGCAGATGTCACTGGTGAGTGTACCTTCTTTCAAGCCCCGTTCTCCCCTCGTTGGCTCCGCAGGCTAAACTAAATGTCAGGATTTTCGGGTACCAACGACGGACAGTATCTGTTACCCACCTCCATTACTCAGGACGACCCAGACTATCTCCATCAGACTGGAACCAACGCAGAGGTTTTCAGCTATCTTCTCCAGCCGGAGAACTCTTCGTATATGATGACAACTGACAAGAATGGTGAGCGATGGACCACGCGCAAACTCTTGGAAACTATAGTCGCCCAGCATCCCAAAATTCGTGTTCTGTTGGACGTTGGCGCGCAGATACTCGATCTATCTAACCGTGAGCTAGCAAAGGCATGGCTAGGCTACACTCCAGGTACTGAGGTAGCCGGAGCCATATATTTCAGCGAATGGGACGAGTTAATGGTGCTCACAAGAAATGGCGTCACAGAGCGCCTGTCGTCGTCACCACTCGCTCAGCAACTACACAGATGTGTCACGTACCTGGACGATGCTCACACGAGGGGTACTGACCTCAAGTTCCCTCATGACTTCCGAGCTGCCGTTACACTGGGACGCAAAGTTACAAAGGATCGCTTGGTGCAAGGTGTGTCCAACCTACCGTTGCACAATCAATCACCCTTACAATTGGTGGACATCAGGATGCATGCGGATGCGTAAACTGGGCCACGGTCACAGCGTCATGTTTTTCGCATCTCTTGAAGTCGATCAAAGGATCCGCGGTCTGGTCGGCAAGGAGAACCAAAGCATCCCACTTACTACCACAGACATCTTGCACTGGGCGATACACGAGACGTGGAATGAGATCCAGCGACACGCCACGTCCTGGGCGCAACAAGGACTAAGCCACCAATCCCGACATGAAGCTTGGTCCCGTTTTTGTCACGGAACCGCCACTCACAAGCAATTGGAAGATGCCTGGGTTCAACCGGAACGCAAGTCGCTGGACGATATGTATATGCCGCGTCACTCTCCTGACACCACCGCTTCCGTGAAGCTGCCTCGACAAATTCATGACCGTTGTGCAAACCTTGGGATCGTGTCACTTGTGGATGATTGCATGAACGAGGAGCAAGAAAGGGAGGTATCTCGCGAGATCGAGCGCGAGGAGGAGCCGCAGGTGGAGCGGCCAGCTGGAGGATTGCCGGCGACACACTCCCTTCATCCTGATGTCATTCTGTTCGTGAGGACGGGTGTTGTTCCTTCATTGTTCTGGAGCTCTGCCCTCCGTCACGTCTTCTCGCGTGGTGTCACTGCCGCTTCCGGTGGAGCACACGGTTGGAGCTCGTTCATATTAGCAACAGCAGACTTCTGTGAGACAATCGAAGAACGCGAACCGCTTCAGGGAAGGGTGGGTGATTATCCACGTCCTGTCCAGTGGGTTCTCTCCGGGAAACCAGGTGGAAGAGATGTCCTTGTTCTCCTGAGCCCATTCGAAGCCGATCGCTTGATGCCAGAGATTAGGGTCAGCAAACACGTTCACCTCCACTTATACATACCCCGAACGACCAAACGAATGAAGCCATCTGACGATCTCAGGCTGTATTCCATCCCCCCCGCCCAACGACTGGATTCCCCCTTGGGACTTGATCGATCAGTTGAACGTGTTCGCTGGTCAGTTGTACCTGAGTGACTTCACATCCTATGTCCGGCTATGCCGCTTCCTTGGCGTCCACACAGAAGGCTTACCACAAAATGCGCGTACAGTGGTCAAGCGTAACTGGTTCAGCGATTTGGAGGCGACCAACGAAGAAATTGAGAATAGGTTCAAGGGAACGCGATTGCCTCTTGCGATGCAACTGCTTGCCATTAGAAACGGCCTGGGTTTCACGAATACGCACATGGGCAAAATCATCAATGGGTGGCCACTGACTGAAGAAGACTTCCAAGCTCGACATCAGGACTGATCACCTTCACAGATGAGGTACCAGGGGCCAGCTTGTTCACTACTTATTTACAAACATTGTGCATGGTTTCTGCTTGTATTTCGAGTTTGCCAACTTCTTGATAATCCCAAGTCAAAACCACAAAAACAATGGTTCAGGTTTTTGGTTTTTACACGAAGCGGGGGGAGTGAGAAGAGCAGAGCCGCTTCCTTGGTGTCCTTGCACTGATTTTCCTTTTCAGGACTCAGAGTTGTTGGACAGGGGCTAATTGAACAGCTCAGACTTGAACTCGCCTGACAGTCGGTTACGTATGAATACGGCCATCCCTCTCGCTGATACTTTGAACACAGTAAAATGGTTACCGCCCCCTTTCTTCTTCATTTCAAGTCAAAACTGATCCCTGTTCGTATGTTTAGATTATCAAAACCGAACCCACTGACGATATCGTGTTCCCTTTGAAACTGGAGGACACGAAGGACATCCTTCGTTCGCCTCAGCCCCAATCCAAACGGCCCAGAAAGAGAGTAGAAGTTCTTCTCCCCACGAGGAGACAAGTGTATGGCAACCACCTCCCTGTATTTGAAAACGCGTCCAGCTTCATCGACTCGAAGAATCTCCTCAAACTCGTCATCAAGAAAGAAGAAGAAAAGTCGTCCATTTCCCTCCCATTTGTGCGAGCTATTACTTCTTCCCTCCCGCCGTACAAAGGAATGAATAATGTGTCGTCTTGCAGGGTAAGATAGAGATCAAGAAAGAAGAAATGCTCTCTGAAGACGTTGTCAATCGCCGTATTGCACACGTACCAGCTTTTGACGTGGAATTGGACCCTGCAATAAGGGACGTGACGACGACAAGACTCTTCACTTCCAAGACTTGGGGTGGAAACACGCAAGACACGTTTCCACGCATACGGCAGGAAATGTTAGACCGTCACGGCATGGACGATTTCATGTACTTGAATCTCTATCTCAATCCGCATGCCCCCCAGTGGCCTGGTGCGCCGGGACTGTTTTTCACGTCTTCTGTGAGTCCGAATGCCAGGGAATGGCCAACGATCGAGCGGGTGTTGGTCAGGTTGAAGACAAGCTGTTGGTTATACGTCGGACAGTATCAGTGCACACCCGCACCTTCGCTCACACCAGACGAATGGATATCCCAGTCACCCAAGGTAGATGTCTGTATTTCAGGTCACGGTTCGCTTGTACCTCATCTCCGGCGCGTTCGACCCAGATGAAGAAGACATGGACAACCAAGGTCTCGACGCAAGGATGGGCCACGGACATACGGACGAAAATCGTCCTTCAAAAGAGGCTCGGTAGAGATCCTACCGCCAAAGAATTTGAAGACGCGTACGATTCTCAGGAGAAATTCCACGCGACCCCAGAGGAGGTTCACCGCGCATTCGACCAGGGTCATGCTGTCCGTCCGAGTTACTTGTCATTCTCGGGCAATGATGGTATTTACAGACAGATTTTTTGAACAGTTCATTCAAGCGTGGTGCATGAAATGCGTCGGCTACGACGAGGATTTCCAGCGTGAAATCGCAGCTGGTAATGCAGCGAATTGATGTCGCTGTCGATAAAGCACGCGTGCATCTAGCGAGCTGACTCGGACAACCTTTGCATATATATACCCCACCTCTGTTGATGCTGGGACGGTTCTACCCGACATGTTTACCCAACTATAGTCTCATCGCTGGCCAAGCCTTTTGTAGAGAATCCACTGGCGTGTACTATAACCTGTAGATGGTGGTGTCCGGGAGCTAGAGGCTGTCGGACATTGCCATGTATATGTATAACGAGCATGATGAGCATGACAATTCAGGGAACGTATTCATTACCGCGTCCACCTTTCGTGTTCATGAGAGCGAGACATTGAGTAATAGGAACGGATCAGATCTACGGTCGACATGTTCAACTCATCGTTGTATTCGATCAGGAGACTATAGGATGCGTTGGTAGGCTGCACTTGAAACTGACTGTCTGATCCTATCCAAACACGTTCACTTCGCAAAGTATCGCCGACCTCACCGACTCTTTGAACTCGACGGTGGCGGTGGCAGTGCTTCCGTCTGCCACTCTGCTGAGTGCAACGAAGGCAAATTTGCGACCTGCTTCTGGCGACGTGGCGTCTCCGTAGGCGTCAGCGGTTCTTCTACGCTAGCTTGCTCGATGACGCCCCGTTCTTGTATCGACATGGAAGAAAACTTGCGGTAAAACGACCTGACAAGTCACGTCGGACAAGGGGTGAGCGACGAAAAAACGTCCACTTACTGTGCTTCCTGGCTGCGCGCATGGCTCCAAATCCGACAGGCTTCCTTGAACCGTGTCAGAATGTTGGTCATGTCGTTGTAAAACTGTCCGCGTGTTTGAAATGGTGGTGCGTCGGACTAACAGTATGAAGACCTACCTTGAGCCCTTCCTCCAAATTGCGCGTGATTTCGCGATACTTGGCATAGGAAAGGTCGAGATTCCGCAGTGCTTGTTCGCGCTCCTTGACAGAGGTATCTTCCTTTCGAGAGGATAGGAATTTCTCGTTTGTGGACTAGATGATGACGTGAACATGTAGGAGGATGATCCAAATGGTCAGACGAACCCCGATAGCCTCCAGTAGTCCTT
The DNA here is from genome assembly GCA_038088775.1 of Boletus barrowsii. NCBI lineage: Eukaryota > Fungi > Basidiomycota > Agaricomycetes > Boletales > Boletaceae > Boletus > Boletus barrowsii. The sequence continues at coordinate 9,304 of JBBPJP010000642.1, read as the reverse complement.
CCTGTTTCTTCTGTCCCTCCACAAGTCCCTGGATGAACCTGTCATATTTCGCAAGTTCTTCGTCCGAAACGTCGGTGAACATGGCTGGGGTTATCTCAGCATTGCTGTCAAATCTCCCAACAGCTGCCACGATACGAGGTCTTATATAGTCGACCTCACCGCGCCGTTGTGCCCTGGAGACGAGTTCGCCGCGACTGTGGCGGATATCATCGAGTGATTCCAAGAGACTTCGCAGAGCACGAGCATGAACTTGAGTTTGATTGCCAGTGGCTTGTTTCCCGACCGTAGATATTGTAGAAGAAGGCACCAGACTCTCCAACTCAGCCTAGGCTGCCATGAGTGCAGTTCAATGACTCATCGAATACGCCTCTACCTTGTCTAACGCCAGCTGCAGGATGTGTTTTTCCCATTCCCTCCATTTCTGGCGGACGACCTCGTCGCTCTTGGTGGCTTCTGTGAGAATACTTCTATATCTTTCTTGTTTCTGGACGAGCTCTTGATTGGCTTCATGTGAGGGTGGTCTTGTCATCGGAACCTCTTTCCGCGCCGCTTCGTCCTCAGATGCTTCGCCGTCCAATACATCCATCGCCTGGAGGTGATAATGAGTAGATAGCAGCACGGGGAGAAAGTGTTCTCAAACCTCGTCCAGTACTGCTAGGGCCCGCCGAGCTAAAAGTTCTACATGTTCAAGGCAAGTCTCGATTCGTTCGGGGCCTTGTTCAGACGCAACCTCCTCGGCTTTCTTCAGAAGACTGGGAGGAAGTCCGATGGGACGTTCCAGCGCTTCGAGAGAGGAGGGGAGGTTGAGAGAACGCAAAGTTCTGATCCGCGATCAGCACAAGGGCACAGATGAAGGTGCAGGCACGAACTGATCAATTTCATTATCGAGCTCTTTGGCAAAGTCGGTTATCCTTTCCTTGATAAGGGTCTGCTTGTTGTCGTTGTATATATCTAAAAACCAGATCGAATCCTGCGACCCGGTGATGGCTAGGACCAACGTACTAACAGCTTCTCTAGCTCCCCAACTCAGCAACTCTCTGAAGGGGACGCGACTATCATCCACCACGGATTTCGGATCCGACAAGCCAGGTAAGATATTGCCCTGGACCATGATGACGTCCTGAATTGGCGGGAGAGCAGAGGATGAAGGGATGTCTTTGTGGTAAATCAGATCATTGTCGCGCTCGGCACGCGCAAGATTCTTTTGCAACACGTCTAACAGGGACTTGACCGATGTTGGAATAATAAAGGGTTGATTTGGTAAGAATACAGTACCTTGATATCCTGCACAACTGCAGGAGAGAGGGTGCTGCGTCTGGCCAAGTTGTATCCCTGGTTTGCTTCGGCTTCTGCGTCCATCAGTCGCCGTAACTCGTCACCATAGCTGCAAGAAGGTTAGGTCATCACCATGGGAGAGGATTCGACGCGGACTTGTTAGCCTCAAGATCGTCGATGCTCTTTCTGTACTGTGCTGCTGCACGAAAATGACGCAGCTTTATTTCTAGATGTGGGATCCAGGCCTTGGGAAGGGATGAGCATGATGAGCAGAGTGGTAAGAAGTCTGCCACGTCACTGGTGGGAGTTTGTCGCGGGTTTGAGACGAAGCCGATCGCACGGAGTCCAAGGAAGTAGCATAGAGTGATGCAACTCCAGCTGCCAATTTTGCGACAAGGCTATTCTTGTACTGGTCTACGACAATGAGGTGACCGGATTTATCGACATGAAACATGTCGCACACCTGCAACTGCACGTTGCCAGGCACACTCTTGTGCCTGGGCAAGCATGAGGAATTCCAAGCAGTGAATAAAAGAAGTGGTTAGATCGACAGGGCATTCCTCGGCGTCTGGCGGAATGACGAGCTTCGGCAAGGCTGAGGCGCGGAGGAACGCAAACGTCCCAGCAGCGTTCTTGAGCCGAGGGTGAGGCTGGCAACAGTGTGACTAGAGTATTGGTGACGGACCTGATAGGCGAGCGTGGATCGCTTTAGACCGTCTGGACTGGACCTGTCCTCGGAGGCAGCGAACTGGGAGTAGAGGGCAGCCAGATTGAATAGAGTCGCGGCCCTCTCAAAGGTGAGACTGCGGAGCGTGACGGGTACGGACGAGGACGGGGCAAAGACATGGGCATAGGAAAACTCGAGTCCGATCTAATGTGGGTGGATCAGAACGAATCTTCGGGGCAGTGAGTAGCACGGACGTCTGAGGGGAGTTTGATGAGCACGAACACGAGCTGGGCGTGATAGCTAGACGTGGTCAGACCGACTTCGAGAGCGCGAAGGGTGCACCGACCTGACAAAGGTACTGACTGCGTCGTTGCGGACGTCGTGTGCGATGCAGGGTGCACGGAGAGCGTCCCAGTGAGCAATGTCCTGCTTGTACACGTCTGGGTGGTCCTGAGTGTGGTCGTCGAGATAGTCCCGTACTCGCTGGCGGATGTGAGCGGGATACGATTTTTTGAAAGGGAGATGGAGATGGTTTGGCATCTCGTTCCTTTGTCGCGACGCCACTCAGCCACTGGTTGGTCATTATTGTCCTTGTCCCCCTCCTCATCGTCCTCGTCGTCCTCGTCGTCGTGCAGACCCTTGGACTCGGGAACTTTTTCGTTCCAAACTCAACTTACCGGCGCTCCTTTCTCTCTCTCTCCCATATCACCCAATCATGTCCTACGTCGACCAGTCCTCCGCCATGGGCAGACGGCTCACCAACAGAAACAACAACCGCTACAGCGTCACCGCACTGTTCAGCATGGCCGCGGAGCAGGATGTAGAGGTCGAGGATGATTTGGCAAGAGGTCCGTCCCACTTCACATCTCTTCTCCCCTTCCTCTTCATGTCCCGTATACAGCCCAGAAACGCTTGCGAGACCTCAAGGGCAAAATTTCCGTCCAGTCAAAGAAAAACTTTGTCCTTGAGCGGGACGTCCGTTATCTCGACTCTCGGATAGCCCTCCTCATCCAGAACCGTATGGCAGCTGATGAAGTGCGTCTACGCTCTCCCTGTCCTTCTCTCTTACGGTGTCTCATACACACCACAGCAACGTGAAGTCGAACGAACACTGGAAGACGTCGATCCGACAGAGGGTCATTATCCCGACGATCGCAAACTGCAGCAGTACTCAAATCTCTTTTTCCTCCTTCAATCCGAACCCCGTCATATCGCCAACCTCTGTCGACTCGTCAGCTTGTCCGAAATCGACACCCTTCTCCAGACCGTCATGTTCACTCTCTATGGAAACCAGTACGAGAGCCGCGAGGAGCATTTACTCCTCACCATGTTCCAGTCAGTGCTATCCGCCCAGTTCGAGACTGCCACAGAATTTGGCTCCTTACTGCGAGCCAACACTCCTGTCTCCCGCATGATGACCACATACACTCGCCGAGGTCCGGGCCAAAGTTACCTCAAGGGTGTTCTCGCAGAGCGCATCAACAGTCTGATAGAACACAAAGATCTCAATCTTGAGATAAATCCCGTAAAGGTAACTTGCTTCGTTTTCTCTTCAGCGTTTCCCACTTGAAGTAAATACTTGACCAGGTTTATGAGCAAATGATTAATCAAATCGAGGAAGAGACCGGCACGCTACCTCCGAATCTTCCTCGTGGCGTTCCTCCCGAGGTTGCCGCCGAGAACGCCGACGTACAAGCGATCATCGCTCCTCGACTTACCATGTTAATGGAGATTGCCAACAGTTTCCTGGTCACCATCATTGAGAGTATGGAAAGCGTTCCCTACGGTATTCGATGGATTTGCAAACAAATCCGGAGTCTAACTCGCGTAGGGCACCTCTGCTTGATTACCATTCCCACCCACTGACGTAGCCTGACAGCGGAAATATCCAGAAGCCACAGATTACGCCATTTGCTCCCTCATAGGTGGCTTCTTCTTCCTGCGTTTTATCAACCCTGCAATTGTCACGCCTCAGGCATATATGTTGGTTGATGGTGTACCCGCTAAACATCCTCGGCGGACGTTGACGCTAGTAAGCTGGGTATAAGTGCCGAGGATATTTCTAAACTTGCGTTATATAGATAGCAAAGATGCTCCAGAACCTCGCAAATAAGCCGTCTTACGCAAAAGAAGCATACATGATTACGTTGAACCCGTTTGTCGAGAATAACAAAGCGCGGATTAACCAGTTCCTCAATAGTCTGTGCGATGTTGGGGACTTCTATGACACTCTGGAGGTGCGTAATTGTTTCATTAAAATTCACACATTCTGATGCCGTCTGCACGTAGATGGATCAATATATGGCACTCTCCAAAAAAGACCTCATGATTCACATTACTATGAATGAGTTGTACAACACCCACGCATTGATTCTGCAGCATATCGAAACTCTGGTGAGTAAGTTGGACTGTTGAATGAAGCTTCTTGACCCAGCACCCCACAGTCACCGAATGACAAGCAACACTTGCGTATTCTTACCGATGAACTCGGCCCTGCTCCATCTCAGGTCCCTCGTAAAGAGAACCGCACCATTGAATTGAACTTGTACAGTCGCTGGGAGACGCCTGTCCAAGATCTGCACACGGCACTTATGGACTCTATCTCTCAGAGCGACATGTTGTACATGGAAACGAAGTCTATTCTTGTCCAACTTATTCGCTCGCTTCCCCATGCCGCTGACAAGCGGCCTCATAACCTTGCAGCCTTAGCAGAACGTGCGGCAACCACTAAGGATGCGACTCTCGTGCGCAAGGGTATCAAGGTCAAGGAGATGCTACGGGAGCTGGAGGAGGCGAAGGTCATCGACCAGTCAGACGGTTACAAGCTCATGCAGGAAGAGGTGGCTGCAGAACTCGTCCATTTGGGTAATCTCCGGGACAAGGTGCTACTAGAGACCAAGTCTTTGGAAGCTGTCTACAAAACGATTTGTGACCACAACAGTTACTTGCGATCACAGCTCGAACAGTACAAGGCATACCTACAGAACGTCCGCTTGACCGCTTCCAAGGACAAGGGAAGCACGACGGCTGTCGGCGTTGTCACTGTTGGCGGGCGAGAGAGAAAACCTTCGAGGAGCGCTGTCCTTGGTCCCTATCGGTTCACTCATGCACAGCTGGAGAAGGAAGGGATTATTGTTGAGAGCAATGTCCCAGACAATCGGTGAGTTTACCAAGTCCATGAATGTTATCGTCTGACTGGCCATTTTCCGTAGCCGCCCGAATATCTACTTTAATATTACATCACCAAGTCCCGGAACCTTTATCATTTCACTACACTACAAGGGTCGAGAGAAAGCGATTCTTGAAATGGATTTGAAAATTGATGATCTATTGGAGAAGGTAGTTGCTTGTCCTTTCTGTCTGACGCAGTACTCAATCAAGCCAACAGCAAAAAGACAACAAGCATCTGCTGGACCTGGAGTATGTCCAACTGAACGTGCCGAAAGTGCTTGCTCTCCTGAAAAAGGTCTTCGCTAAGCGATGAACGGACACATTGGACCCATGTTTGAGAAGCTATCCCCTTACTTATGCCATATTCATTTCGTCATACCCGTCGCTCCTTGATTTCTTCCTTGTCTATTAGCCTCGTCTTATTACAGCGTACGCTTTCGTCCTACGATGACTCCGAGTTTGTTCGTTCTGGAATTTTGGATGTATCACACGTGTAGTTAGTTATGTATGTTTCTGGATACCTGTCTTCCTTACACTAGCTCTGATTCAGAATATCGAGCTCTGGCCCTTTGCTCCGCGATAGTTAACGGCGAGCATCGTTACTGTAATTCATTACCGCCAGTGTGGTACATAGTCTTAATGGTGCCTGGAAGTTGGCAATGAGACTCAGCCCAAGCTCATTTACTCACGACTACGCATTGGATGTTCGAATTGAGATGTTACGTTCGTTCTTGACACCATCTTCATTCATTCTTGCCTTTTGCCTCGGCGCTTTAGCAAGTGGATCGACATCCCTGCCAGGTTTGCAGGTAGGCCAGCCGGTGTCAAACGCAGGTAGCTCTCCCCCGAATAACGACGGTATCTCCCCAGTCTCGTTAGCCGACGACGGGTGAGTCGTCATTCACCACCAGCCGTCGGAGCCGAGCTCATTCCTCAAAGGACATACTATACAGTCATTCAAGCTGGCCAAATCAGCTTTCGTGTCTCAATAGACACCGGATCATCTGATCGTACGTCGGAATCCTCTATATACCTTCCATGGGCTGAAAGTAGTGTGTCGTTTGCTAGTCTGGCTGGTCTCGACGGGCTGTACCACAAAACCTTGCGCGGCGGTTCCCAAATACCCATTGTCATATGCATCGCCAACGTTTGTTTCAGTCAACAACAACGAAACCGTATTCAACCTGAGTTATGCCGATGGCACCAGTGAGTGTTGCTTGGCATCTCTTCTGTCAAGCTGTCAAACTATCGGATGACATCGTGTATTCCTCAAGGTGCATCGGGGTTCGTTGCAAGGGAGTCCTTCGAGGTCTCGAATGTGACGGTCCCCAGTCAAGCTTTTGGTGAGCATGCAGATCCATCATGGTTTTCAATGACTGATTGCATTCCGCAGGAGTGGTGACGAACTCAAATATCACGCTCATCAATGATGTGAGCGGCATTCTCGGGTTGGGGTTTCCTCGACTGTCCGAGATTTACGTGGCTGCCCCCAATGGTGCGTGTTTCATGTATGGGGTCATTTACTTTCAAACTTATCGTGGATTGCAGCGCCACCTTTCTTTGCGAGTTTGTCTCAGCAAGGCATACTCGATTACCCGATTTTTGGACTGAGCTTGACACGCAATTCGACTGGATCGCTCGCGTTGGGTGAGGATGTCCTTGTCACGTCGGCCAGTAGGTTGCGTAGACCCGCTAACGACATCCAGGTGCCATCGATGCCTCGGTTGTACAGAATGCAAGTAATATTGTCTGGAATGAGGTGGTTCCTTTTGCTCCGATAGGAACGCAGACGAATACTTCGGGATATATGTTTTGGGCCATTTATATGACGAGCTTTGCGGTGTGTGGCATGTGGAACGGTGCTTGCTGGTCTTGGCCTCATCTTTTGTTAGGTCAATGGGAGTGTGTTGACACCCATGCCGACGTATCCAGGACAAACAGGCAATTCCTCGATTGCGCTTTTGGATGTGTAAGTGTCTTCGGATCACCCTGTATGTGCGTTGAGGGTGAATCTACGTAGAGGAACCCCTGGATTGTATGGACCCTACCAAGATGTGAGTGGTCTCGAGTAGGTGTATGTCAAACTTGACTCCTGCTTCGTAGGTGACGCGACTGTATGCGCACTTCCCTGACAGCCGGCTTGTAGATGAGAGTGGGTGGAAATTGCTAGATGTTCAGATGATTGTGTTTGACTGAGTAGTACCCAGGTGGGCAATGGGCGATCCCTTGCTCCTCATCCGCGACCTTGACGTTTAGTTTTGGGTATGCGACTACTACCTATTTAAGTCCCCACTGACGAATAGAGCAGGGATGGGACAGCATTTGTTCTCCAGCCTACCGACTATATCATCGGCCCGGTGGCAGGCAATCCTGGCCTATGTTTGTCTTGGCCCAAAGCTTCACCGCCAAGTGCAGACGGTATCGACTGGCAGCTTGGTAGGATTACCCACTGACCTTTTTGAACCGCTTTCATAACGAATTCTCTAGGAACGCCGTTTTTACGCCCTGTATCCTCTGTGTGGAGGTGAGTACCAACCTTGTCCCTCCTGTTCACACCCTCACCTGTCCAGCTTCGGCATCGACTATGTGCAACCACCGATGATTGGCTTGTACGCCGTTACAAACTCTTCCGCCCCTGTCGAGCCCCCTGCTCTCGTCTCTTCGTACTTTGCCTCCGTGTCCGCCACCTTGGCAACCACGCTACCCAACTTCCTCTTGCCGACTCCGACATATACGACGCCGCCCTACGACTTTAACACTTCTGTCCCTGCAACGCTGGGCGAAATCGTTGACTCGGAACTCGCGACAAGCACGTACCCACCCCTGGTTGCTTCGCCGGCAATAGGTGCAACTGGGCTCCCACAGGTTTCCGATCGATATACCCTCATTGCGACCAAGGCGGATGGAGAGCTTGTCACGTCTATATACCACCTCACAGAACCCTCTGTCACTCTAGGGGAACCTCCGGGGTGGAGTGGTGCTGGGAAGTTACGAGCGCCGGTCACTGCGCTTGGCATCTCACTTTTCGCGGCGGTGTGGGCAGGCGTACGGATATTCTAGTAACAGACGTTTACCGTTACCAGGTTATGAAGATGTTTGGACTTGCTTGGATAATGATTAATGATGTCCGGGGCTAAGTATTTGCTTTACCCTTCCAAGTTTATCGTACGTAGTGTCGGACTGTTATGTATAGTTGTGTCTCTTATAAGCGAGGCCGCGGTCTAGGTTGCGGACATTGTAGGTTTGGGTGAGACAAGAAGAGCTTCTCCGCGTTTCGACCGCGACCGGGCTACCGCAGAGACGGATCCAGACCAACGACAACCATCTGACCAGTCGACCAGGTACGACTTTCCAGATAAGTTTCATCCCGGTTGTCGGATCGACTAAACCAGGAGTCTAGACCAGGCCAACATGCACTTCCGTTTCATGAATGCGGTCTGCTTGGTCTCGAATCAGCCACGGGATTGCGCCGCGTCGCAGACCAGCGGGCTGCACGGGAAACAAGGCACATGAGGACGAATTCAAGACCCAACGGGGTCCCATGGTTGGAATACAAATACCACCTCTCCCCCCTCTCGCCTCTCTACTCTCAACCACATCAGCTTTCGTGCCACTCCACGATGCCTGGCCAACGTCTCGCTCGGCCTAACCCGCCCGCTGACCCGTCCCATCTCCCTGATTCTGTACTGGATCTTGGTGTTCGAGTGGCCTCGGACATCACTCCCGCCGAACTTGCCTCACTTGACAAGTTCAAGCGAGCTGCGAATTACATCTCAGCTGGTGATCAGTCCCTCTTCTGTTGTTCTGTCCTCGTTGTGCTGAGGCGCTGCTGTAGCCATGATTTTCTTGAAAGACAATGTGCTTCTCGAGAGGAAGCTCACTTCGGACGACATCAAGCATCGTTTGCTTGGTCACTGGGGAACATGTCCAGGCCTCGTCCTCGTATACGCGCACCTCAACCGCATCATCAAAAAGAAAGATCTTGATGCCCTCCTCGTTGTCGGACCTGGTCAATCTTCTCCTTGAGAGTATGTTCTGTCCGTCTATTGATCCCTCTTCACTCATCTAGGCCACGGCGCACCTGCCATTCTATCCTGTCTGTGGCTGGAGGAAGCCCTCGCATGCTTCTGGCCACGTTATTCTCGTGACAGAGCTGGGTTGACGAGGCTCATCACCAAGTTTAGTACTCCA